>JAVSCE010012857.1:0-34705 GCA_032199065.1 Smutsia gigantea
AAAAAGAATAAAATACCTAGGAATAAACCTAACGAAAGAAGTGAAAGACCTGTACTCTGAAAACTACAAGACACTCCTAAGAGAAATTAAAGAGGACACTAACAAATGGAAATGCATCCCATGCTCTTGGCTAAAGAAGAATCAATATTGTCAAAATGGCTATACTACCTAAAGCAATCTACAGATTCAACGCAATCCCTATCAAACTACCAACAGCTTTCTTCAATGAACTGGAACAAATAATTCTAAAATTCATATGGAACCACAAAAGACCCCGAATAGCCAAAGCAATCCTGAGAAGGAGGAATAAAACGGGAATTACACTCCCTGACTTCAAGCTCTACTACAAAGCCACAGTAATCAAGACAATTTGGTATTGGCACAAAAACAGACCCACAGACCAGTGAACAGAATAGAAAATCCAAACATTAACCCAAACATATACAGTCAATTAATATTTGATAAAAGTGCCTTGGATATACAATGGGAGATGACAGCCTCTTCAGCAGCTGGTGTTGGAAAAACTGGACAGCTACATGTAAGAGAATGAAACTGGACTACTGTCTAGCCCCATACACAAAGGTAAACTCACGGTGGATCAAAGACCTGAATGTAAGTCATGAAACCATAAAACTCTTAGAAAAAAATATAGGCAAAAATCTCTTGGACATAAACATGAGCAACTTCTTCATGAACATATCTCCTCGGGCAAGGGAAACAAAAGCAAAAATGAACAAGTGGGACTATATCAAGTTGAAAAGCTTCTGTACAGCAAAGGACACCATCAGTAGAACAAAAAGACATCCTACAGTATGGGAGAATATATTCATAAAAAACGTATCTGATAAAGGGTTGACATCCAAAATATAAAGAACTCATGCACCTTAACAAACAGAAAGCAAATAATCCAATTAAGAAATGGGCAGAGGACATGAATAGACACTTCTCCAAAGAAGAAATTCAGATGGCCAACGGGCACATGAAAAGATGCTCCACATTGCTAATCATCAGAGAAATGCAGATTAAAAAAACCACAATGGGATATCACCTCACACCAGTGAGGATGGCCAACATCCAAAACACAAACAACAACAAATGTTGGCGAGGATGTGGAGAAAAGGGAACCCTCCTACACTGCTGGTGGGACTGCAAATTAGTTCAACCATTGTGGAAAGCAGTATGGAGGTTCCTCAAAAAACTCAAAATAGAAATACCATTTGACCCAGGAATTCCACTCCTAGGAATTTACCCTAAGAATGCAGCAGCCCAATTTGAAAAGGACAGATGCACCCCTATGTTTATTGCAGCACTATTTACAATAGCCAAGAAATGGAAGCAACCTAAGTGTCCATCAGTAGATGAATGGATAAAGAAGATGTGGTACATATACACAATGGAATATTATTCAGCCATAAGAAGAAAACAAATCCTACCATTTGCAACAACATGGATGGAGCTAGAGGGTATTATGCTCAGTGAAATAAGCCAAGCCGAAAAAGACAAGTATCAAATGATTTCACTCATATGTGGAGTATAAGAACAAAGAAAAGAACTGAAGGAACAAAACAGCAGCAGACTCACAGAACCCAAGAACGGACTAATAGTTACCAAAGGGAAAGGGACTGGGGAAAATGGGCGGGAAGGGAGGGATAAGAGGGAAAAAGGGGCATTACGATTAGCAGATGTAATGTTGGGGGGGCACGGGGAGGGCAGTACAACTCAGAGAAGACAAGTAGTGATTCTATAACATCTCACTACGCTGATGGACAGTGACTGTAATGGGGTTGGTGGGGGGGACCTGATGAAGGGGTAGTTTAATAATCGTAATATTGCACATGTAATTGTAAATTAATGATAATAAAATAAATTATATTAAAGAAAATAAAGAAAGCTATTAAAGACACTGTAGAATCCTAACTGTGATAAAGCACTTAATGATAATCAGGATGAGCAGTGATAAGTCCAACCTCTGCAATGTACGGGAGCAAACATGAACAAGTGTTTACTACCAGTTGTAAGGGGTTGTGTAGAACAGCAAAGTCCCAAAGCTAAAAGGTCATCTAGTTAATCTGCAAAACCTGTGACCCAGGTCCTGACTTTCTGCCTGTAACTCATCCATAAACTAAATATTAGACCCAGTAGCCTCCACTAGGAAGGTGAAACAAAAATATGGGATAACAGAGAAATCCACGGAGTGTTAATAATTGTAATGTTCCTTTCAGGATAAGTCTTATGAAGACAATGTATGTATTTTTGAGCTATTTGAAATATTTAAGAGAATCTGACATATTAGAGAACTCAACATACTTGACTTGTGATTTAATGTGAAATGTGTAATAATGTAGTTGATTAAGTTTATAACAAGGACTTATGCATGGAAACTCAAGGGAGACACATTCAATTCAAATGTAGTCCACCTATCTTCTACAATTAGAATTTGAAAGTATGAACACAATATTAATTGCATCAGCACCAAAAAATTCAGGAAAGGTTTATGAGAACCTGATTTATTTGATGTTCTTCCTTTATTCATTAGATTTATAGGAGTTGTGTATATGCGTAACACAAGGCCTGATAGGTTTGTAAATTTGCTTTTGCCTAATTTAAAAGCACTGAGGTTTAAAATGTAGTTAAAATGCTCAAGGAAATTTAATTAACTAATTTTTAAAATGGAGTTAACTTTAGGAATATTTAATATATTAATGACAGGTATGATGGTCAGTTATTCAATCAAACACTAATTTAGGTGTTGCTGTGAAGGTATTTTGTAGACATGGTTAACATCCACAATCAACTGACTTTAAGTGAAGGATATTATCCTTGATAATATGATGGGCCTCATCCCATCAGTTGAAAGGCCTTAAGAGCAAAACTGAGGTTTCCTTGAGGAAAAAGAAATTCTGCTTCAGGACTGCAACATTAGCTCCCATCCAAGACTGTCTCTGAAATAAGTTTATATATGTATATATGTGTAAACTTAGTAGATTGCCCATCTCTATCTCTTCTAGAGATATTCTGATTAACTGTGTAAGTGGAAGAGTTCTCAGTAAATTGAATGGAAGTCTAACTTGAATCACCAGAAGAGAGTTACAGTCCCTAAGCCAACTCCTGGACTTGACTAATCTACAGATCCAGATATTCTTGAATGAAGGGACACCCTTAAGGAAAGACCCTGCTACACTGCCCAAAATTTATACTGTTAATCTTTCTTCTGGTCTTCTCCAGAGAGACCTATGGCCTTTTGCCAGGGTAACCGCAGTGGGGAAAGGGAAATAATTGGATTTTGGGGGGTTACTGGGCACTGGCTCTGAACTGACACTAATTCAAGAAGGGACAAAGCCTCACTGTGTCCCCCAGTTAAGCAGGGGTTTAGAGGTCAGGTAGCCAATGGAGTTTCAGCTCAGGACATCTCACAGTGGGGCAGTGAATCCCCGGTATATATACATTGAGTGTTTGTGTCTCTCCAAAATCCATGTTAAAACCTAACCTGCAGTGTGATGGTATTTGGAGATGGAGCTTTCAGGAGGTGATAGGTCATGAGGGTAGAGCCCTCATGAATGAGATTGGTGTCCTGCCCTTATAAAAAAGAACCCAGAGGACTTCCGGGAAGATGGCGGCATGAGCAGGGCGGCAGAAATCTCCTCCCAACACTATATTTATCTACGAAAACACAGCAAATACATCTATTCCTAAAAGAGAGACCAGAATACACAGGAAAGCACACAGCGTGCAGCTACACCCTAGAGGACTCGGCACCCCAAGAGGCAGGTAAGATACGGAGCCGCGACCCAGCGGGACCCGAGCACTCCCCTACCCCAGCGCACCAGCGGGAGGAGAGGATTCAGAGCCGGGAGGGAGTGGAAGTACACCCCGCGAAGTAGCCAGCCCCGGTGATCCACGTGGGGAGCGCTGACCCACATCGCGCAGTGCAGCGGAGATTGGGGAGACAGAGGGGCAGGATCTGAGCAGAGAATGCTCCAGGGTGCTTGCAGCCGGCTCCCGGGAAGGAAAAAAAAAGCGCACACTTTCTTCAGCGGTCTTAAAGAGACAGGAGCCCAGCGGAGGAGCTGGATCACCCTGGCACACTCAGCCCAGCAGGCTGGGAGTCCTGGGGAGTTTCAGACGCCTTAGCTGGCAACTGGGGAAGCGTAGCCATACTTACACTTCTCACTGAGATCAACAGCCTCCTATTCGTTCCCACCCCTGCCAGAGCGATAAAGGGCCCTGCGGAGCGGCGCAGCCACGGCTGTGGAATAGTGGGGCAATAGCGCCACCTACACCATTCCCACAAAATCTACTCTTGGTGGGCGTTTTTTTGTTTGTTTTGTTTTGTTTTTTCTTTTTTCTTTTCTTTCTTTTTTTCTTCTTTTTTTTCTCTTTTTTTTTCTCTTTTTAAAGTCTTAAAGAGCCCAGCTGACATACGTGGCAACTACCAGTGACCAATTCTATAGCCAAGAAAAGACAGAGGAATATGGTTCAGACCAAAATCAACCAGACAACTCCAGAGAGGGAGACTGAAGGGATGGAAATGCACAGTTTTCCTGAAAAAGAATTCAGAATAAAAGTCATAACCATGCTGATGGACCTACAGAGAAATGTGCAAGAGCTGAGGGAGGATGTGAGGGAAGTGAGGAAAGACAATGCAGAAATCAGACAAGCGATCGACGGGCTTAACAGCAGACTGGATGAGATGCAAGAGACTGTTAATGGAATAGAACTCAGAGAACAGGAATACAGAGAAGGTGAGACAGAGAGAGATAAAAGGATTTCTAGGAATGAAAGAATATTAAGAGAACTGTGTGACCAATCCAAACGGAACAACATTCGCATTATAGGAGTACCAGAGGAAGAAGAGAGAGAAAAAGGGTTAGCAAGTGTCTTTGAAGAAATAATTACTGAAAACTTTCCCTTGCTGGGGAAGGAAATAGTCTCGCAGTCCACCGAAGCCCACAGATCTCCCAACACAAGGGACCCAAGGAAGACAACACCAAGACACATAATACTTAAGATGGCAAAGATCAAAGATAAAGACAGGGTATTAAAGGCAGCTAGAGAGAGAAAAAAGATCACCTACAAAGGAAAACCCATCAGACTATCATCAGACTTCTCAACAGAAACCTTACAGGCCAGAAGAGAATGGCATGATATATTTAACGTTATGAAAAAGAAGGGCCTCGAACCAAGAATATTGTATCCAGCACGATTATCATTTAAATATGATGGAGGGATTAAACAATTTCCAGACAAACGAAAGTTGAGAGAGTTTGCCTCTCATAAACCACCACTACAGGATATCTTAAATGGACTGCTGTAGATGGAAGCACACCTAAGGCTAAAAAGATGTCATCAGAGAAACTAAAATCATAGCAAAGAAAGCAGACCATCCAAATGCTAACTAAAGGCAAAGAATAAAACACCTAGTATAGAAAGTATGGAGGAGGAGGAATAAGAAGGGAGAGAAATAAAGAAACATCAGTGTTTACAATAACTTAACAAGAAAGTTAAGTTAGATTGGTAGACAGTAAAGAAGCAACCCTTGAACCCTTGGTAACCACGATCTAAAGCCAGCAATGGCAATAAGTACATATCTATCAGTAATCACCCTAAATGTAAATGGACTGAATGCACCAATCAAAAGACACAGAGTAATAGAATGGATAAAAAAGCAAGACCCATCTATATGCTGCCTACAAGAAACTCACCTCAAATCCAAAGACATACACAGACTAAAAGTGAAGGGATGGAAAAAGATATTTCATGCAAACAACAAAGAGAAAAAAGCAGGTGTTGCAGTATGTGTGTCAGACAAAATAGACTTCAAAACGAAGAAAGTAGCAAGAGATAAAGAAGGACATAACATAATGATAAAGGGGTCAGTCCAATAAGAAGATATAACCATTATAAATATATATGCACCCAACACAGGAGCGCCAGCATGTGTGAGACAAATACTAACAGAATTAAAGGAGGAAATAGACAGCAATGCATTCATTTTAGGAGACTTCAACACACCACTCACTCCAGAGGACAGATCAACCAGACAGAAAATAAGTAAAGACACAGAGGCACTGAACAACACACCAGAACAGATGGACCTAACAGACATCTACAGAACTCTACACCCAAAAGCAACAGGATACACATTCTTCTCAAGTGCACATGGAACATTTTCCAGAATAGACCACATACTAGGCCACAAAAAGAACCTCAGTAATTTCAAAAATATTGAAATCCTACCAACCAACTTCTCAGATCACCAAGGTATAAAACTAGAAATAAATTTTAGAAAGAAATCAAAAAGGCTCACAAATACATGGAGACTTAACAACACTCTCCTAATTAATCAATGGGTTAACGAGCAAATCAAAACAGAAATCAAAGAATATATGGAGACTAATGACAACAACAACACAAAGCCACAACTTCTGTGGGACGCAGCAAAGGCAGTTCTAAGAGGAAAGTATATTGCAATCCAGGCCTATTTAAAGAAGGAAGAACATTCCCAAATGAATAGTCTAAAGACACAATTACTGAAATTGGAAAAAGAAGAACAAATGAGGCCCAAAGTCACCAGAAGGAGGGACATAATAAAGATTAGAGAAGAAATAAATAAAATTGAGAAGAATAAAACAATAGAAAAAATCAACGAAACCAAGAGCTGGTTCTTTGAAAAAATAAACAAAATAGATAAACCCCTAGCCAGACTCATTAAGAGAAAAAGAGAATCTACACACATAAACATAATCAGAAATGAGAAAGGAAAAATCACGACGGACCCCACAGAAATACAAAGAATCATAAGAGAATATTATGAGAATCTATATGCTAACAAGCTGGAAAACAGAGAAGAAATGGACAACTTCTTAGAAAAATACAACCTTCCAAGACTGACCAAGCAAGAAACAGAAAAATTAAACAGACCAATCACCAGCAACGAAATCGAATTGGTAATCAAAAAACTACCCAAGAACAAAACCCCTGGGCCTGATGGATTCACCTCTGAATTCTACCAGACATATAGAGAAGAAATAACACCGATTCTCCTTAGAGTTTCCAAAAAAATAGAAGAGGAGGGAATACTTCCAAACTCATTCTATGAAGCCAGCATCACTCTAATACCAAAACCGGGCAAAGACCTCACCAGAAAAGAAAATTACAGACCAATATCCCTGATGAACGTAGATGCAAAAATACTGAACAAAATATTAGCAAACAATTCAAAAATACATCAAGAGGATCATACACCATGATCAAGTGGGATTCATCCCAGGGATGCAAGGATGGTACAACATTCGAAAATCCATCAACATCATCCACCACATCAACAAAAAGAAGAACAAAAACCACATGATCATCTCCATAGATGCTGAAAAAGCATTTGACAAAATTCAGCATCCATTCCTGATTAAAACTCTCAACAAAATGGGTATAGAGGGCAAGTACCTCAACATCATAAAGGCTATATATGACAAACCCACAACTAACATCATACTTAACGGTGAGACACTGAATCATCTGAGATCGGGAACAAGACAGGGATGCCCACTCTCTCCACTGTTATTCAACATAGTACTGGAGGTCCTAGCCACAGCAATCAGACAAAACAAAGACATACAAGGCATCCAGATTGGTAAAGAAGAAGTCAAATTGTCACTATTTGCAGATGACATGATACTGTACATAAAAAACCCTAAAGACTCCACTCCAAAACTACTAGAATTAATATCTGAATTCAGCAAAGTTGCAGGATACAAAATTAACACACAGAAATCTGTTGCTTTCCTATACACTAATGATGAACTAACAGAAAGAGAAATCAGAAAAACAATTCCATTCACAATTTCGTCAAAAAGAATAAAATACCTAGGAATAAACCTAACGAAGGAAGTAAAGGACCTGTACTCTGAAAACTACAAGACACTCCTAAGAGAAATTAAAGAGGACACTAACAAATGGAAATGCATCCCATGCTCTTGGCTAGGAAGAATCAATATTGTCAAAATGGCTATACTACCTAAAGCAATCTACAGATTCAATGCAATCCTATCAAACTACCAACAGCTTTCTTCAATGAACTGGAACAAATAATTCTAAAATTCATATGGAACCACAAAAGACCCCGAATAGCCAAAGCAATCCTGAGAAGGAGGAATAAAACAGGGGGAATTACGCTCCCTGACTTCAAGCTCTACCACAAAGCCACAGTAATCAAGACAATTTGGTATTGGCACAAAAACAGACCCACAGACCAGTGGAACAGAATAGAAAATCCAAACATTAACCCAAACATATACAGTCAATTAATATTTGATAAAGGAGCCTTGGATATACAATGGGGAGATGACAGCCTCTTCAGCAGCTGGTGTTGGAAAAACTGGACAGCTACATGTAAGAGAATGAAACTGGACTACTGTCTAGCCCCATACACAAAGGTAAACTCAAGGTGGATCAAAGATCCTGAATGTAAGTCATGAAACCATAAAACTCTTAGAAAAAAACATAGGCAAAAATCTCTTGGACATAAACATGAGCAACTTCTTCATGAACATATCTCCCCGGGCAAGGGAAACAAAACCAAAAATGAACAAGTGGGACTATATCAAGCTGAAAAGCTTCTGTACAGCAAGGGACACCATCAGTAGAACAAAAAGACATCCTACAATATGGGAGAATATATTCATAAAAAACGTATCTGATAAAGGGTTGACATCCAAAATATATAAAGAATTCATGCACCTTAACAAACAGAAAGCAAATAATCCAATCAAGAAATGGTCAGAGGACATGAATAGACACTTTTCTAAAGAAGAAATTCAGATGGCCAACAGGCACATGAAAAGATGCTCCACATCGCTTATCATCAGAGAAATGCAGATTAAAACCACAATGAGATATCACCTGACACCAGTGAGGATGGCAACATCCAAAACACAAACAACAACAAATGTTGGCGAGGATGTGGAGAAAAGGGAACCCTCCTACACTGCTGGTGGGACTGCAAATTAGTTCAGCCTTTGTGGAAAGCAGTATGGAGGTTCCTCAAAAAACTCAAAATGGAAATACCATTTCACCCAGGAATTCCACTCCTAGGAATTTATCCTAAGAATGCAGCAGCCCAATTTGAAAAGGACAGATGCACCCCTATGTTTATTGCAGCACTATTTACAATAGCCAAGAAATGGAAGCAACCTAAGTGTCCATCAGTAGATGAATGGATAAAGAAGATGTGGTACATATACACAATGGAATATTATTCAGCCATAAGAAGAAAACAAATCCTACCATTTGCAACAACATGGGTGGAGCTAGAGGGTATTATGCTCAGTGAAATAAGCCAAGCCGAAAAAGACAAGTATCAAATGATTTCACTCATATGTGGAGTATAAGAACAAAGAAAAAAATACTGAAGGAACAAAACAGCAGCAGACTCACAGAACCCAAGAACGGACTAATAGTTACCAAAGGGAAAGGGACTGGGGAAAATGGGCGGGAAGGGAGGGATAAGAGGGAAAAAGGGGCATTACGATTCGCAGATGTAATGTTGGGAGGGCACAGGGAGGGCAGTACAACTCAGAGAAGACAAGTAGTGATTCTATAGCATCTCACTATGCTGATGGACAGTGACTGTAATGGGGTTGGTGGGGGGACCTGATGAATGGGTAGTTTAATAACCATAATATTGCACATGTAATTGTAGATTAATAATAATAAAATAAATTATATTAATAAATAAATAATAAAGAACCCAGAGAACTCCCTCACCCTTTTCACCAGGTGAGGACATGGCCAAAAGAAGGCCATCTATGAACCAGAAAGCAGGCCCTCACCAGACACTGAATCTTGATTCAGTGGCACCATGACCTTGTACTTCCCAGCTGCCAGAACTGTAAGAAATAAAGTTCCGTGGTGTGTAAGACAGTCGGTTTATGGTTTTGCCATACTGACTAAGCTCAGACTGACTAAGACAGTTCCCATATCCATCCTGCAGCTATTTACCCAGTTTGGGGATGCAAAATTGGGATAGACATTCTCAGCAATTGGTGGAATACTAATACACCCCTGACTTATGGGGTGAGAGCTATTACGGTGGAAAAGCCAAGTGGAAACCACTAGAACTGCTTCTACCTAGAAACTACTAAGCCAAAAACAATAGTGCATTCCTAGAGGTATTGCAGAGATTCAGGCCACCTCAATAATGTTGTGGGCCTTGGACAATCAGTTGAAAAGCTTTGAAAGCAAAACTGAGACCTCCCCAAGGAAGAAGAAATCCTCCCCCAAGACATCAGCTCCTGCCCAAGGTTCTAGTCCACTAGCCTGGCCCGTGCATTTCAGTCTTGCCAGCTCCAACAATCATATAAGCCAATTCATATATATATATAATATGAATATAAATTTATATTTGTATACATATATACAGCCAGAGTTAAAGAATCCCCTGACAGTTATGAGTTAAGTGAATATTAATCAAATATCATGTGAAATGGCTCTTTTATATATAAACCAGTATGTGAATGGAGCATAAGATTTTAAAGTTGAATTAAAAGGCTCAAAGTGAGTGGCTCTTAAAATTCACAACTTGAACACATTGAATATGAATTTGAACGCACATAGCTTTCATTAGTCTTGTTAGCTTCCGCCCCCACCCCTTCGCTCACTTAGGAACTTAAGCTGCACTTACTGGCCATGTGACTTTGGTGAACTTAAGTTGGTTAATTTCTCAGTTTCCTCATCTGGAAATGAGGATCATTTTTGCTTTGCCTTCTGTAAGTATGGGGAGAGGAAATCCAAAGGCAAAATATCTCTAAAAACCAAAATCAGTCAAAGGAGAAATAACGTTTAAAATCCGTTTATTGCTTATAAACTGCAGTCCAGGGCCATCTCTGTCTCCCCTGCTCCGGAGGAAGCAAGCCAGCAAACAAGCCAGACCCTCCCTTTAAACTCTCAGGTTCAGACACCCCCTCGGTTGCCCAGGTAATTACCCATTGACATAGAGATGAACTTCTCTCCACCCCTGAGGATATGCAAATGCACTAAAGCCAGGCGAGATACTCTGGAAATGTTACAATTTTACCCACACCTTCTTTGAAGGGTATTTGTGGGATTCACAAAATTGTATGAAAACCCTGTAAGCTGTAAAGGGCTGTTCTCCTTAGAAGGCATTACCTTAAAGTAAAATTGGTGAGATTCAATCAATCCACTCTCAATACAGATTACATCATAACTGCCTTGGGGCCTTAAACGTGGATGGACCCACGTGTGTTCTCCAAAGGACAAGCAAAACGGAAGAACCCAGGTGGATCACAAACTGCATTAATAACACTGAATTATGTCTTTGACATTTTACTTCGTTTTTCAGATTATGTCAAGAAGAAAGTCTGTTCAGAACCATAGACCTTTCACATTTCTCAGATTGCTTCTTGTACAATGAAAGATCAGGCCCTGTGTTCAGAGCCTTTGACAGCAATATATTTTGGCAATAATTCAATGATTTAAAAAATTTAGATATAATTGCCTTCTATGTGTGTCTAATAATAAAATTTTCCGTTTACTATAATGGTATACAGTTTCCTTTGAAACTAAATGCACTTAAATAAAAAGCCTGCCTTATTAGCACGGGTAATATAGGAATGTAGCAAATATCAGGAAAGTGGTATATAAAAGACAGAAGATGGAGAAGCAGTTCTCTAAAATGCTCTAAATATTTTTCTGTATACTAGTATGTATTCTCTTATTTAGAAGTGCAAGATTCCACCCGAGAGTATCGAAGGGTAGGACATCTGCTGGCTGCCTTTTTTCTAGTAGCTTGTTCTGTTCCTCACAGCCGTCTTAGGTGGTAGGAAGTATCAGCTCCGATTCATAGATGGAGGAGATGAAGTTTTGAGACTGAAGCTTTGCTTGTTCAAGGTCATATCATGTTGATGCTAGAGCCAGTAATAAACTGGAGAATGGGGCAGAGTCTGCATGGGGAATAGTGATGCAATTTCACCCACTACCCCCTTGAGGTCAGGTTTTAAGGAGCTCATCAAGGGACAGTTCTGAAAGGTAGGACCCTGACCTTTAGCTCTTTAAACAGAGCCCAGATGAGGGAGAAACTGTCTTTTCTTCCTGGAGGAAGGATGCTATTTGCCTTCTGGGAAGTTTTGTTCGGATTTTGGTCTGATTGCAGGCAGATGGTTTTAAATGAACGTCTAAAGGGAGAAGGAATGAAGGGAGACATAAGGAACAAAAGGAGAAGGGGAAAAGGACCATTTGGAGTTTTGATTCCTTGGGAGCCACACGTCCTTTCTTGGTTCCTCTCTAGGGTGTCTATTTTGGGGACACTGAGATATTTTAGGCATTCTGCTAAGGTTGAAAATGGGATGTTTATAGCACCTCAATCCCGTCAGGCAGATGGAAACAATTAGCACCATATCTTAAGAATCTCATACTTGGAAGCTGCTCAGCAGCCCTGATGCTTGAAATCCCTCTTGGGATAGTTAGAGCAGAGATGGAGAGAGAAAGGAAATAAGATGTGCTCAGCACCTGTTCTGTGTTATGCACTGAACACTCTGATACCATCTTCCCAACAGTTCTATGAGGTAGTTACTATCTCTATTTCCCAGATGACAAAATTGAGACTCAGAGAGGTTAAGTATGTAGCCTGTGCCCAACCTCACACAGCCAGGAGTGAGGGAACTGGGGACTTAACCTCCCAAGGCTCACCTCTTTTCACCAGTAGGTAGAGGGTGCTGAATGTAAATGGGCTTGTGGCTGGTTGAGTAAGGCTTCCCCCTCTGCCAAGAAGAGAGCCACATCCTGACCTGCAGAACCTGCGACTATTACCTTATACAGCAAAAAAAGGCTACATATGTGATTCAGTTAAAGGGTCGTCAGATGGAGAGAATGTCTTGGATTACCGAGGTAGGCCCTAAATGCAATCCCAAGTATCTGTATAAGAGGCAGGCACAGGGAGATTTAGAACAGGCAGAAGAGGTGGTGGTGACATGACCACAGAGACAGAAATGGGAGTGATGTGGCCACAAGCCAAGGAAGGCTGGCAGCCCTCAGACTCTGGAAGACTAGGAATGGATTCTCTTAGAGCCTCTGGAGGGAGCGTGGCCCTGCCCACACCCTCATTCCAGCCCAGTGAACTGACTTCTCTGAGATACTAATATCTGTAGTTTTAAGACACCAAGTTTGTGGCAATTTGCTCCAACAGCCCCAGGAAATTAATACAGGACCTGAGATACAATCCTGAGGGACAGCATTTCAGGGACAGTGAGAGGGAGAAAGAATACTGAGAAAGCTAGGGGGAAACGGGAGTTGGAAGTAACAAGGAGTGTTTCAGGGAGGGAAGTGTCACCCACTGGGCTGTCCCCATGAGACCAGAGGCTGTGTTCGCTGTCCCCACTAGATGGGTCTCCTCTGCTTCCCCTGTGCCCGTATCTATGCCTTCTGCTCCTGGGCAGTGGCACCTTGAACTCCCAAGCTAAGAAGAGCCTTGGAAGCCTCCAGGACCTTGGTCTGCATTCTACCTCCACACAGTCGTGCCTCCTAGGGCAGACTGAGGGCCGTACATCACGCTAACCACCTGGAGTTTAGGGTAAGGCATCACCAGTGGTGCCTTGTGGAGGGGACGAGGGGAGGCAAATGCGGGCACACTATTGGAATGTGACTAGAACCTCACAGTGAAAGCTGTTATGCAGGCAGTCAACAGATGATTAGGACCAGCAGAGATCCTCACTTCCTTAGAAGCCAGCACCGTACAAATGCTGTAAAATATCGTGGCAGCAAATGCACATGGCATTGCTCAATTCGCCAGCTGGCACATGGTGACTGTCACTCAGCAGCTGTCCATATGACCTGGACACAGTTCTTTCTATAAGGGCAGAGGGCAGTTGTGAGCCTTGCCCTTGATAAAAACCATCCCCACTTCCAAGACAGGTGAGGGGTTAATGAGATAAGGTGTTAGCCTGCTGGCCCTCCGCACTATTCCCTCTCCGCTGTTCGAGTCCATGTCAGCAGCATGACTGTCCAAAAGGCTTTCGCCAGCCTTTGCTCAGTGTGGGTCACACTTTTCTGTGAGCTAGCATGTAGGCCAAGTTTCCTATTGCTTCTAGGCAGAAGTGCAAACTTCCTCATCTTAGTCTCAGAGGCAGGGCAGAAGGGCACCTGCACACACTGGACTGCCCCTCACACCTCCACACCCCCTTGCTCACCTCCCTCACCTTGTTTCTTCCTGGCTTCTCTCTCTGCTTAGAACCTGCTGAGCCCTGAGAGTTTGTGCCTGTTGTTTTCTCTGCGGGGACAGTTTTTCCTACACCTGGCACCTTCTTGAACTTCAAATCTGAGCTCAGACATCACCTGATTTCTCCAGCTCGAAGTCATGGCAGTGCCTCACCTTGTCTAATTGTTCTGCATAGTCTGTCTGTCTGTGGAATTCTGTAATTATCTGTTCCCCTGTTCATTGTCTGTCCCCTCTGCCCACCCCAACTGGGGATGCAAGCCTAGCAAGGGGAGGATGTTTTATTGCTCACCATTCTATTTGTAGAAATAGAAGTATCTGGTGGGATCCCTCTGTCTTTCAGATAGTCAGTGATCCCCTTTTTAGTTTGTGGTACAGCAGGAACTCGCCCCCCAGGCCGTTTAGAGAAACCTGTAGAGAAGCCCAGAGGCATCACCCTATGCTGGGGAAAGGCTGAGGACAACTGTTTCATGGGCTGAGATCAGTGTCCTAAAGCCCTTGGAACAGTGCCTGATAAACAGTAAGTGCTCTGTAGTGCCTGCTTGTACTGACATCAGAGGAAATTATCAGTTGACTTTGAAATGGAATTTGCAATATTCACAGAGATAATGTTCATATGAGTTCGGGTTGCTTTCCGAGGCCTAGTAGACTGGCATGGAGTCCCTGGAGTGCCCCCAAATAGGTTACTCCCTGTCAAAATAGTAGGGCTGCTGCAGAAATTCAGAGCCCCAGGTGGTTTCCAGGTGTTGGTACGCAGAATGTAACATCCAGCTGTTGACACTGAAGCCAGACAGGAGTTTGTACAGCAAAGTGGACTGTAGACATTTCTTTCTGCAGTGGAATCATATCTGCTTTGGAACAAGTATGACAGTTTTTCAGTTTTTTATTTTTTTATTTTTAATGGAAAGATTGATGAATAGTTTGCTGGCACTACCTCCTGTGTCCAGGGTTGCATTTGATATGGAAGTTATGATTCTGACACTTCTAACAAGGAGAGGAGCAACTTCAGGTGTCAAGGAACTCTTTGCTCTAACAGCCAGGGAGCACTTGCTTGATCAACCTGATCCGTTATGTGGTTTTCTAGATGTTAGATGCTCCCTTATCTACCCTAGATGGAAAGCAGACATGATTGATCCTTTCAGCAGGTTAGCATTTGTTGGCATGGTTTCAGGACAGCTCTCTTCACACAAGTTTAACATAACCAATGAAAATTGTTGGATTCATATTTCAAGAAAGGAGGTGGAAAGAGCACTTTTTTTGGATTTGCTTAAAAATCTTTTTAGCATGGCAGTGCTTGAAATTGTTCTAAACATTTTATCATTAAAGAGCACAATAGAGAACCATTATGACAAATGTGTAGCTGAGTCTTTGTAAGGTGAACACCTTTGTAACCATCAGTGAGGCTAAGAAACAGAGCTTTGCCACCTAGCCCAGTAGCCCCACGTATACGCCTTCTCAGTCCCCTTGTCCCTCCTAAGGTACACAACCATCAGCCCAACTTTTACAGTCAGCATTTCCTTTTGTTTCATTACAGTTTTGTCTCAGTTTTTCATACCATATTTAGTTTTACTAATTAAGATTTTTTGATGTCTTTTAATTATATGTTCCCTCCATCCTCATCACATACCATAAAATTCACCTTTCAAAAGTGCACAATTCTAAAGTTTTTAGTACGTTCACAAAGTTGTGCAACCACAGCACTAGTTCCAGAATACTGTCATCACCCCCAAAAGAAATCTGTACTCATTAACAGTCACTTCCCTACCCTTCCTCCCCCAACCCCTGCCAACCACTAATCTACTTTCTGTCTCACTGATTTGCCTATTCTGGATATTTCATATTAATGAAGTCATATGATACGTGATCTTTAGTGATTGGCTTCTTTCATTAGCATAGTGTTTTTCAAGATTCATCAGTTTTGTATGGCATAGATTGTGGTGATGATTTCACAGGTACATACTTATCTCCAAACACATCAAGTTGTATACATTAAAAATATGGACAGATTTTTGTATGTGAATCACATCTTCAAGTGGTTAAAAAAAAGATTCATTTATATTGTACCATGTAGCTGTACTTCACTCCTTTTCATGGCTGAATTATATTCCATTGTATGTATACACCACATTTTGTGTATTTATTCATCAGTTAATGACCATGTGGGTTGTTTCCACTTTCTGGATATTATCAACAGTGCAGCTATGAATATTTCTGTACAACTTTTGGTGTGGACATTTATTTTCATTTCTCTTGGGTATACCTAGGAATGAAATTGCTGAGTCATATGGTAACTCCATGAAGAACTCTGAGGAACTGCTGAACTGTTTTCCAAAGTGGCTACATTATTTTGCATTCCCACCACAATGTATGAGGGTTCCAGTTTTTCCACCTTTTTGTCAACACTTATTACTGTTCACCATTTTGCTAATAGCCATCCTTATAGGTAGGAAATGGTGTCTCATTGTGGTTTTGATTTGCATTTACCTAATAATTAATGATATTGAGCATCTTATCACTTGCTTATTGGTTACTTGTATATCTTCTTTGGAGAAATATCTACTCATATTATTTGCCTGCTTTAAAATTGGGCTATTTGTCTTTTTATTGTTAAATTGTGAGAGCTCTGTGTATACAGGGTCTCCAACTCATGATAGTTCAATGTATGATTGTTTGATTTTTATGATGGTGTGAAAGCAGTATGCATTCACTAGAAACCGTAATCCACATTTTGAATTTTGATCTTTTCACCCACTAGCAATATGTGGTATGATACTCTCTTGTGATGTGGGGCAGCAGTAGCTCCCAGCCAGCCATACAGTCATGAGTGTAACAAGTAATACACTTATGATCATTCTGCACCCATACACCCATTCTGTTTTTAATTTTCCATGCAGTATTCTGTAAATTACATGAGATATTTAACACTTTATTATAAAATAGGATTTTGTGTTAGATGATTTTCCCAACTGTAGACTCATGTAAGTGTTCTGAGCATGTATAAGGCAGACTAGACTAAACTATGATGTTCAGCATGCTAGATGTATTAAATGTATTTTGACTTGATATTTTCAACTAACAATGGGTTTCTTGGGACATACCCCTTCATAAATTGGGGATCCTATTCACATATTAGATATATGATTGGCAAATCTTTTCTCCCATTCTGTGCATTGTCTTCACTTTCTTGATAATGTCCTTGAAACATAGAAGCTTTTAATTTTAATGAAATCCAACTTATCTATTTTTTCTTTTTTTGTTGTGTTTTTGATGTCATGTTTATGGCTTCATTGCCAAATCCTAGATCATGTAGATTTATGTGTTCTTCTGAGAGATTATATTTTTGCTCTTACATTTAGAACACTGACCCATTTTGAGTTAATTTTTATGTATGGTATTTGGTAGGAGTTAAACTTCATTCTTTTTCATGTAGATATCTACTTGTTTTAGCACCATTTGTTGAAAAGAGCCGTTCTTTACCTATTGATTTGTCTTTCCACACTTGTTGAAAATCAATTGGCTATAAATGTGAGGGCTTATTTTTGGACTCTCTATTATATTCCATTGATCTATACTTCTATCCTTATCAGTGCCATATTGACTTGATTTCTGTAATTTTGTACTGTTTTGAAATTGGGAAGTGTGATTCCTTCAGCTTTGGTCTTTTTCAATCTTGTTTGTCTATTCTGGGTCCCTTGCTTTTCCTGTATGAATTTTAGGATCAGCTTGTCAATTTCTGCAAAACGGGCAGCTGGGATTTTGATAGGGATTGGAATTAATTAATCTGTAGATCAATTTGAATATTGCCATCTTAGCCATATAAGCCATGAGCACAGGATGTCTTTCTATTTATTTAGGTCTCCTTTACTTTTCTTCATTGATGTTTTGTAGTTTCCAGTGTACAAGTATATACTTACTTTATTAAATTTATTCTCAAAGATTTTATTATTTTTGATGCTATTATAGACTGAATTGTTTTCTTATGTTCATATTCATTCTGTTTGTTGCTAGTGTATAGGAATATAATCACAGTGCCTGGCAGGCTGCTGGTTTCATCATTGCTTTTATGGAGGGGAGAGTTTTGGTGAGTTTCTTACTCTGGTATGCCCATGTCCATTACCTCATTCCCTCCTCTTCTTTCTTTCTTTCTTTAAATAATTTATGTGTTGAAGAACCCAGGCCATTTGACTTGCAGAGTTCCCCACGTTTGCAATGGTGTCCTCTGTGTGGTTCAGTACGTTCTCTATCCCACGAAGGCCGTGGATGACAGCTCAGTGCACAGACCTGATCTGACTCGGGCTTGGCCCCTCTGCTGAGACCATCCATGGCATTGTGCTCTTTGTACAGGAAACACAATGTTTGAATTTTTAGGGCAAATCTATAATGCAGGAAAATTTATTTTCAAGTGGGTTGGTAAGTACATTTATATTTTAAAATTAAAAATAGGGGCAAAAAAAATAGGGGCAGAAATCTCACTCAACTAAGTCTAAGCCACCTTAGCTGTCTATTAAATAAGAAAAATTCAATATGTTGGTTTATTGAATCTAGACGTTTAGGATGCAAGACCATCTATAACTACAGTAACACTAGTAATATTTCAGGACAGTATATTAATTACCTATGAATACTAGGTTAGAATTGCCTAGTAATAATAATACAAGTTAATATTTACCAACTACCTATTTTGTGCTAGGCACTATCTAGCCCCTTTTATATATTGTGTGTATTTTTCATTTGTCTCTGCTTTGACTGTAGTAAATTGCAAACGTAAATATATATAGATAGTATGTACACTTTACTCCTCCTATCCATATATGTTGGTAAGTATTGACTATATTACGTTCAATAATCCCCCAATTTCAGTACCTTCCTTTTGAAAGCCTACCCAAAAACCTGAGATGGGCAAAAGATTATTCTTCTGCTCAATTGTAGCTATTCAAGAGGTGATGTTAGAGTATGGCCATGGGATATATCTACTAAAGAAGCAGGCGTAGCAGCCTCAACCACTTCACACATATGTATGTATTTATGTTAAAAAACAGTGTCATAAGTCCACATAGGTGCTATCCATGGTCACCACAGGGATTTATTCCAATCCCCATTTAGTCCAGTGTTACTCCCTAGCTTGAGAATCTTTAAATAGAGTAACCATATTTAGGGATTACCTCACTTGTGGTTTGTTTGTTTTTTAAATATGAAAGTTCAAACTTTTTAGTTCATGCTAATTTGTTTTCCAAGATGGTTGGTTGAACCAAGTTACATTCTTACTTGCAGTATCTGAAAATCTCCCTTGTTTCAGATATTCACCAAAATGTGGTGACATCGATCTCTTATTCTTCCCCATTTAGTTGATGTGAAATTATATATCATTGTGGTTTTTTAATTAAACTTTTTATTTTGAGACAGTATAGATTCCCACACAGTTGTAAGAAATAATACAGAGATTCCCATTATCCTTTACCTAGTTTCCCTCAATGATAACATCTAGCAAAACTATAGTAAAACATCATACCCAGGATAATGGCATAGATGTCAATGTCAGATCTGGTTCAGGTTTCTTATTACTTTACTTGTGTGTGCGTGTGTGCACACATGTGTGTTTAGCCTCATGTAATTTTATTGCATGTGTACATTTGTAATGACAGCACCACAATCAAGATTCAGAACAGTTCCATTGCCACAAGCATCCCACCTTTTGCCCTTTCATAAGCATACCTGTTTTCTCCCATTCATAGGCTCAGACAACCACTCATTTGTTCTCCATTTCTTTAATTTTGTCATTTCAAGAGTGTTATATAAATGGGATCATACAGTATGCAACTTTAGAGACTGGCTTTTTTTCATTCACCATAATTCTCTGGAGAGTCATCCAAGTTGCACATGTCCAAAGTTCACTTTTTAATTGCTGAATAGTATCCCATGGCACCATGGTTTGCTTAATCATTCACCTGTTGAAGGACATCTGGGTTTTTGCCAGTTTTTGGTTATTGCAAGTAAAGGTGCTATGAACATTTGTGCATAGGTTTTGTGTCAAAATAAGTTTTAGTTTCTTTGCAAGAAATGTCCAAGAGTGCAGCTGTTGGCTTGAATGGTAATTGCATGTTTAGTTTTACAAGAAACTGTCAAAGTGCTCAACAGAGTAGCTGTCCCCTTACACATTACCATCAGGAATGTGTGAGAGATCCAGTTCCTCCACCTCCTTACCAGTACTTGATAATACAGTTTTTCACTGTAGTTATCCTGGTAGGTGTGTAGAGACATCATGATTCCAGTGTGCATTTCTCTAATGGCTAGTGATGCAGAACCTCTTTTCTCCTACTTCTGTGTCATTTCTGTGTTCTCTTTGGTGAAATGTTCATGTCTTCTGCCCATTTTCTAATTGGATTGTCTGTTTTCCTATTCATGAGTTTTGAGAGTTCTTTATATATTCTATAGATGTTTTCTTTTTCAAATACTTGGTTTTCAAATATTTCTCCTAGTGTATGGCTTGTCTTTTTGTACTCTTAACAGTGTTTTTCTCAGAGCAAAAGTTTTTCATTTTGATGAGGTCTAACTTACCAAGTGTTCCTTTTACAGACTGTGTTTTTGGTGTCAAGTCTAAGAATCGTTTGCCTGCTCTTAGATCCTGGATAATTTCTCCTCTGCATTCTTTTCTAAAAACTTACAGTTTTGTATTCTATATTGGACCTATGATCCATTCTGAGTTAACTTTTACATGTGAGTTTTTCCACAATGGATTTGGCACTATTTGCTGAAAAGCTTGCCCTTCCTCCACTGAATTACTGCATTGAAATGATGGTTTTACCTGACCACACCAGTCTAGAAGACTTTTAAGGCAATTTTTTTTTTGTCATAAAGTGACTGGGCAAAAAAACACACATTTGAATTTTTTCTGAGATATTTTGAGATTCAGAGATTTCTTATTTGAGAATCATAATCTTGTCCCTTTAATAAGTGGTCTTTCATTGTGGTTATAGAGAGTCAGAAAAATGTGGCAGAAAGGGAATGCCTAATCCATATGTCTCAAGCAGTTTGGAAAAACAATTAGGAGGAAGAAAAAAGATAAGAAAATAAAACAATAGAAATACCATTAGACCCAGGATTTCCACTCCTAGGAACTTACCCCCAAAAAACAAGTTCTCAGATTAAAAAAGACATATGGCACCCCTATGTTTATTACAGCATTATTTACAATAGCCAAGCTATGGAAGCAACCTAAGTGTCCATCAGTAGATGAATGGATAAAGAAGAGGTGGTACATACACACAATGAATACTATTTAGCCATAAGAAAGAAACAAATCCTACCATTTGCAACAACATGGATGGAGCTGGAGGATATTATGCTCAGTGAAATAAGCCAGGCGGAGAAGGACAAGTGCCAAATGATTTCCCTCATTTGTGGAGTATAACAACGAAGAAAAACTGAAGGAACAAAACAGCAGCAGACTCACAGACTCCAAGAAGGAACTAGTAGTTACCAAAGGGGAGGGGTGGGGGGGGGGAGGGAGGGAGAAGGGGATTGAGGGGTATTATGTTTGGTACACATGGTGTGGGGGAGGTCACTGGGAAGACAGTGTAGCACAGCAAAGACAAGCAGTGACTCTGTGGCATCTTACTACACTGATGAATAATGACTTCAATGGGATGTGGGGGGGAACTTGATAATATGGGTGAATGTAGTAACCATATTGGTTTTCATGTGAAACCTTCGTAAGAGTGTATATCAATGATACCTTAATAAAAAAAAGAAAACAAAGATGAGAGAGGGCCTGGACTTTACCTTCTAATCTGTCCCTTTCTGTCTGGAGTACCTTGGACTGATTTCCTGTGTGTAAATGGGAAGAAGAGTAACACTTCACACATAAAGCTGCCCACCCAGGCAGTCCTGCTATAGTGCCCTTCTGGCCCCCAGGGAGACAGGGAAGACAAAGGCTCTTTCTCCTGGGAATCTGTCTCAGAGAAGGCTGGTCTTGAAGGTGTATGTAGGCATCTGAGCAGCTGGTGAATGGCGAGCTTGGATTGGCATGTTGAGTGGAGGGATGAAGGTGGCATAATGCACTGTCCTCCCCATCCCCAACACAGCACTGTCACCCTTCCTGAGCTCCAGAAAAGATCAGTGATGTCAATGGATTACGAAAAGCCTGTTGGCCTCTTCCTGCTGCCCCTGCACCTGGGGCTCTCCATGCTAGAGATTAGCGGCTGGCAGCTTTGTTGGGCACAGACATTTAAATGTCAGCTTTGGTTTAAAGAAGCCCTTCTAAGAAGGGAGGGAAGAGTGGACCAGCCTTCCTCATTCCTCTTCCAGCAATTCAGCCCTGTGCTTTCCTGTGAGTCTGCACCTTTTCAGAACACAGGGCTCACTATTCCTTCTCGTGAGTCCCACTCTTCAGGCAGGTGTTGGAGATCAAACCTGTAGAGAAAGAGCTGGTGCTGGCACCAAGTCCAATTCCACACATGGCACAGGGAAAGACAGGAATTGTGTTGGAGGCAAAACGGTCGTTAACTCACTTTCCCAGACAGAGGAGAGCAGGCAGAGGATGCTTTGGGGCCCAGGTACTCTCTGCAACAGTACACGTGTAGCTCGGAGGGAGGGGCCGTTCTCATGGTTCATTTGCTCCTTCATTTATTTATTCATTTAACCCTTCATCTGGGAGTTTTCTTATTTATTTGCTCATTCACTGAAAACCAAGCAGCCAACCCCCAGTGAATATTTCTGTAGCTTCTCCTGTGTGCCTGGCCCTATGCCCAGACCCAGAGATGTGAGTGCCAACCCACATGCCCTTCTGGACATTGCAGTGGCTCTGCCACACGTCTTTGCAGGCATGAGCCCAGTTTCTGTGGCTCTGGCCAGTGCCGTGCAGGTCAGGGGTGAAGCTCTGACAGAGGAAGAAATCTGGTCCCTCTTGTCCCTGGCTGTGGAGCAGCTCCTAGAGGACATTTGTGATGGGAAGAGAGGGTGTTTGGGGCAGCTGAATCATGAGGAGTTGAATGTGAAGCTTCTGAAAGACATTTCTGGCTGCAGCTTCTCAACCAGTTATCAGTCTGCCGTGTTAGACCAAGTAGGCAAATGACACCCACCCACTGAGCCGCAGGCCTGTCTCCTGGGCCCACGGCATACAGCAGAGATGAAAGAAAGGCCTTGCTTCTGCCTTGATGTTGCACCTTCCCAGGCATGATGGTTACAGAGAGAGTGGCTGAAGCTTGATGGGCCTCTCCCAACACCCGAGCAGCCTGGGCACAAGGAGACAGGAGGCAGGGGGCAGCCACCTGGACGGCGGACACCTACAGGGTGCCCCTTGTCCGATGATGTATCAGCTTGTGTCCCGGCAGGAGAACCCACACTCTTGGTGGGGATTAATATAAAACATTATTGAACTCCAACAGAAGAGTGATTGTAGGACACAAGACAACTGTACATGGTTCTCTAGGACTGAGGGCAGTAATCAGCGAAGGACAAACTTTGAATGGAAGCCTCCTCCCCAAGATGGGGTTTAGACCTGTTGGAGTTGCTGTGCTTGCAACCAGCAGTGACAGTGGGCGCTGATTAGCCCCGCCGTGGGTGGTAGGCAGTCACTGGGCTAGCGAGGCACAGGAATCCTCAGCAGGGACGTAGTGATCCTCTGGGGTCAGACGTAGGCAAGCTACAGCTTAGGGAGCTAGTGGGGCCAGGAGGCCTGGAGCCCGCTGGGTCTGTGTAGACGGAGCCGCGAGAAGGTGATCTCATGGCCAGGCCGGCTGCGAAGTGGCCGAAGGGCGGTGCGTGCTGGACGTACGTGTGGAAGAGCGTCCCGGGCGTCAAGTGCACACTAGGGACAGCCAGAGAAACCGCCGCAGAACCCCCGGCTCCTGCAGTGCCTCTCCAGCGCCCTCTATTGAGAAAGCTGAGAGTCGCGCTCGCTGTAAAGCAATGATGCTAAAAGGAGCAACTGTTGAAAGATGAATTTGAAACTGCTAGGCATTAAACTAGTAGCTGGAGCAAAGACTGGGTGCCCACATTCAGATGTCAACTGAGAAGTCACGCATGCTTGGGGGAATGCCAGCCTGGAGTGGACGCTTCCCACGGGTGGGATCACACGTGCACAGTCAGGGTGGTGGTCCCAGTGTGGGCAGATGAGGGGAGACTGTGCACTTGTACCTTCAGCTTCAGCTTCTCCCTCAAGTCTGCTCCTTTCCCTACCCTGGAGGCTCTGATGAGCGTCTACACTGCACCCAGAAGATCAGGGGCTTGGTCCCTAGCTTGGCCCCAGAGAATTCTGACTTGGGCTAACTTTCAGGCAGACCTGACCTCTGTATCTTGAGACTCTTGGGCCACTGATGGATTTGGATGCAGGTGCTAGTTTCCCCACCTCCGCCGCTGCCCCGCTGCGTAACATATGCTCCTGTGTGCCCATGAATCAGGGTTCAGGTCAATTTGTTCCAGTCTGTGTTTCCCCTAACATGCCCCACCTCTGCACCCCCATTACTGCCCTGGTTTCAGATTCCTCGGACTATGTTGTCTGTCCCTGGTCAGCCCTGCTTTCTGTGGCGGGAAGTCTTTCTTTCAAAGACCATGTTTCTCACACAGAGGCTGCTCCTTTCAAGGTCCCTGAACTGCTACAGGGACAAAGCGACGATGAGCAGCCTGAGGTTTCTCAGGTAAGGTGTGCGGCATCTCTGCAGCACCCTCCAGCCTGTCCCTGGGACAGGCTTGGTTAGGGCCTCACACTTGTCCTGCGGGTGGCATCCCCAGCTCCCAGCTCAGCCCCGAGGAGCACTGAGGCAGAATGGGTTTAAAGAATTTTATTCCCAGGCTTTCTTGCCAGCAAGTTATTAGCTCTTAGATGAGGACAAGTCAGCTTCTCTCAGGCCCAGTTTTTACATCCTTAAAGTGGTTAATATAACCAAATATACCAGCTTACTAAAAATATTCAAAAAGGAGTGCTGGAAAAGCTGTGGGTAAATGGTCTGGGACATTGGTACCTCTGGAAGCATGTAGCAAAAACCCTAAAGAGGACCCAAGGAGGCCCAAACCAGGAAGTTATTCTAAGGCATGAGTAAAGATTGATTTAGCTGCAGCAATGTTCAATGTTATACTGTTGACATTAGTAATAAATGCGAAACACAATAAATGTGCAGTGAGAGTGCACATGAAATAAGACAGCATTAAAATGAGGCTGTAGGAACTTGTTTAGTGACTTGAAATTAAATACATGTATGTACAATACAATCCTATTGGATAGACACACACACACACAATTCTAAAAATATAAATACCAAGGTGTCTGCAGCGGTTATTCCTGGATGGCAGTGACAGTGGTGGTTTTAGCTTTTCCATGGATGTGTTTTGCTTCTTAATAGCAAAAGGTCTGTGAACATTATTTTCAATTTTAAAAAGAAATTTTAACGAGAGAGTAACATAAGGCAGGCAGGAAACCCTGGGTGGGCTGAGTGGGCATTTAATCACAAGTTCTCTTTCTTCTTCCTTGTGTTTTCATGGAAAAAGTACAGGTCTGGAAATTCTGCTTCTCTCAGGAGCCATCTGGAACAGGGGCTGCTTTTCCTTTGGGCTCAGGAAATAGGTCCTTGGTGACTGCCAGGGATGGTTTGTCTGGGTGCATGTGTCTCCACAAGTCAGATCACAACAGTGAAGGTGTCAGAGTCCCAGTCCCAGTGGCCCTGCCTCCATCACCTACGGGCAGGTGCCCCGGGACTCCAGGCCCATACACCCTTTCCTCCCCTACCAGGAACCCAGGGCTGAATCCCTGGACTCCTGTGTCAGACACAGACATGAGTGCCTCTCAGATTCCCTCTGTTTGGGTATCTGCCATGCTCCACCCACATCAAATTGCCTCCGACACTCTTGGACTGAGCTAGGTTGCTGCATTCTGAGCCATGGGATTTGACATTCTGAGCAACCACTAGAGGGGCCTGCTATGCGACCTGGACGTGTAGGAGACCTAGTGTCCTAGGGGTGAGTGGTGAACCTTAACCAATGGCACATGAGAGTTGGGAGGGAACTGAGAAGATTAATTCTCTCTTCTTTATTTCCTCACAGACTTCTTTGAGATGGGCAAGTGTTACAAGCCTTCCAGAAAAGTCTTGAGTGCTAGGAAGCTATGTCTGCTGCACTTCCTGTTGTGCTCTGTGGCTAGTTGCAAGGAGGTGGCCAGCATAGTGACTTCACACATCACATCTGTCCTTGCCTCCTTTCCCCTTTTCTCTTCACCCTCATTGCCCTTGGCTTATAGCTCCTGAGTGAAGTGTCAGTACTTAATCTTTGCCTCAGGCTCTGCTTTCCATAAGACCTGAGCTAAGACTTATCTTGAATGCTTCTGGGGTGCTTCCCCACCTCTTCCAGCATCACTGGTGAGGAACAGACATCACCCTCCCTACTGCAAGTTGGCCTCCACTGAGCATCTTGTGAAGGTCTAATCACTCCTCTACATAGAGTATCCTAAGCTAAGCTGAGCTGGAGAATAACATCCCCCTCCCTCCTGCACATATTCCTCCATGCAGAGAAGTAAGGGCTCTAAGAATTCCAAGGAATAGGCCAAGTTAAGAACTGGGGAGGTATGTTGCTGAAAGTCTAGGTCAAGAAGATAAGGATGAGTTTGAGCTGGAAGAGCTTTAAAAAAAATTTTTTTTTAATCCACTATTTACTGAATTGTGAACCATTGCAAACATTGCTGAAAATCCAAGACTCATTCGTCTGGATCCCTCTCTCAGTTCCCCCTTGAGACAGAAGCCTGGAGCAGGACTACACTAAATGCCAGAGGGTACCAGGAAGACAAGGAGGATGCAGGGAGATGGCAAAAGGTAGGGCAGAGGAAGGAGCAGGGCCAGAGTGCAAAGATGGATGCCTGGGGCCACACCCACACCCCCCCACACACATACACAGGCAAAGACCAGGGATGTAAGTCTCTGTGCCACCTGGTGGCCACGAGGACATTACAGAAAGACTGGGCATCCATGAGACGTTTCAGTCCTTCTGGTCATGAAGCGTCTGCTGACTAGGGCTGGGCCACAATTGCTGACTCTGCCTTCAGGGCACATTAGCCCTGAGCCAGGGTGGCTTTGATGGTGGCTACCAGCTTCAGAAACTTGCTCTCTGTGTCCACATAGCCATGATCCACATCAGTCCTGAATGAACCTAACAGCCATTTTTGTTGGTGGCTTAACTCCCTGTGGTTCTGAAGCAAGGCATATGACAGTGTGGTTTATGGGCAAAAGCACCAGCCTTGAGCCCTGTTTATTAGGACAGGAGGCAGGGTTACCTGGCCATTCTCTCTCTTACAGCATTCCCACCACACAGTTCTGTTAATTGCTGTTCTCCATTCACTTCGGGCCCCTCTCTTCATCCAGCTTCACCCTGGCCCTGTGGAGGCGGGGCAAGCAATCAGAAAGATGGTCTCAGGAGAGGCTGTGCTCAGAATCCTCCCAGCCCTGGGCCCCGTTCTGAGTTTTGAAGGGTGTACCCTGACTCCTTTCCTCAGGCCAACATCAAGCTCTAACCAGCATAGTGAGACATTTCCACCACTGCTTAGAGGGTTAGTCCCAGTGCAAGTGGAAAGTGTGTGCAGAAATCATGCTGCCATCATCCCACGCCATGCTCACGGCAGACCTCGCCAATTGATCATGGTGTTCTTTCCCACTGAGCCAAGAGTTGCCTTCAAAACCCTTCTCACACCTTCTCCAGGCAGCATTTACAGTGGGCTGGATTTGGGATTGGGGTGAAGCCTGTTGTCACTTTGGCCTGAGGTCTCATTTTAGGACACGTTTAGACAGAGCCCCTGGGATCCAGGTAAATTCCAAGGTGTGGATGGTGCCTCTGAAAGGACTCAGGACACTCGTCAAGCAGCAGCTCCAGGGTCATTTCTCTGGAAATGAGGATGCAGCTTGGGAACTTCCCTGTAGGTGTCTGGTCCCACTCATCATAGTGGTGATTGGCTAGTTTAGTGGTAAAATTTAAGACAAGAGAGCTAGTTGACACATGTGACGCATGTCTTTGACTTAGAGATATAACCCAAACCCTCTTGTATTAAACTCAGTAAATTGCTCAGGTAACCGTGCATTTTTACATACCATGTTTTGTTAATTCAGTATATCACTTCCACTGTCCCAAAAGTCATTTCCTGAAGATAGGTCTTAAGGGAAATGAATATACCTTGTCAGCTATAATAGAAGCCCCACAATAATAATACACTGACATTTATTGAGGACTTGGTAGATTCACAGGTGACATAGGCAAGGGCTCAGGGCAGGGGCTCTGGCACTTGCGTCCAAGTTTAGGCTACATGTCTTATTTGGGCAAGTTCCCTCAGTTGCCTTTGCTTTGCCTCCTCAGTAAAATGAAGATAATTAAGACACTCACCTCAAGGGACTGTGGTGAGGACTAAATAAGTTAATATTAATAAAAGACTTAGAGCAAGGCTTGGCATATTGTAAGTGCTCTGTATGTCCAGTAATAATAATTATTATTACCATTTCTAGGTTTTTACTCAGCCCTCATGAGTCTTCAGGGAGAATATTCACTTTAAAGATGAGGAAAGTGAGACTCAGAAAAGTCAGATAATGACCTTGCATTACACCACATTGCTTTCTGACAACATATGATGCTTTTAAATCAGGCTGAGCCATAGTGTGTTGTATATAGATGGCTTTGGCTACAAACCACAGAAAGCCTAAAATACAGTAGCTGGAACCACAGGTACAGTTATTATTTACTTAACAAGAAGTCTAGGGATTGGAAATGCCATCAAGGATCCAGGCTGTATGTTTACATTCTACCCTCCTTAGCTTTGTTCTTATGCTTGTGGCCTCATGGTCACAAGATGGTTGCTGTGTTCAAAGCAAGAATAAGGAGGAAAAGGTGGAACCAGCTACATGTGTTCCTATTGTTAGTAAAGTAAAAGTTTTCTAAGAACACCCAACAGTGTCTGGCACACATGGAAATGGAACTGTGTTTTGTTTGTGGGACCACAGAATAACAGAGGCGACTGATATCTAATCACATGCTTTTTCTCTTGGGCAGATGCACATCTATTCATTAGGAATGATCCTCTACTGGTCAATGGGATTTCATGTTCCACCAAATCAGGTCTGTTAACAAGATACTCAAAGTCTTACCAGGTCATGGCTTTGCATCTGGTGGTTTTCCCTATGACAGGGATCACATCTATTGAGCTGTGTGCCACCATTCTGCCATTCTAGGTTCTTGGAAGGCATTTCCAACTAATTACAGAATTGCTCCTAGTAAGTCCAGAAACAACCTTAGACTCTTACTCAACATGGCACTCCAGGCAGCTACAATTTGGAATTGGCAAGTAACAGGAGACTTATCTGCTTACCTCTGCTCAAAGCAAGTAGCAAGCTAGTGGATTTTATAGTTACAGAAGGCACAGATGTTCAAAACGGGCTTTAAAGCAGACCTTCCTGAAGTGAGATGCTTCCCTGAAAATGGTTCTGTGCTCAGTCGATTTGGGAAAATTCTCCCTACAATATCTTCCTCTGAAAGAGTTTTCAGTATAGTTTGTTTAAGACTCTGAGAAGGCTTAAATAATAGAAAACTTAAAACTTTACCATAGCATTTTACAAAAATGATTTGCTGTATGAATGCAGGACTTTCTGTAACCTGGTTGCAAGTGAAGACAAGAACTCCCAACTGATGCACCATGGCAAGAAATGGCAAAGCAGCCTTATCTGGAAATGACTTACAGGGTGGGTGGACATGAGAAAAAGCTTGAGTTTGAGTCAGAATTTGAGGCTTTCCCCATATAAATTGTGGCCATTTAAATGCATGCAGGAAGCACTTAAAATGTCTGTTATTTCTCTTGCTTGATGTGTACATGTAACTTAAAGTTCAGCCAATGATTATTGACCTGGGCAACTAGGCTGCCCAGGTGAATATGAGCTAAAGGCTGATCCCTGGTTTGATCTGGGCACGTGGCATAGGTAGAAATCCATTTTGCCAAGCACCTGTTTTCCATAAGTATTCCAAGCACATGTTTGGACTCTCCAGGCAATGAAGCACATTCCAGATTAGAATGCAGCAAATTTCTCCCAACTGGCACGAAGATAATTGCTCTGCATCTCAGTGACATATCTTAGATCCTATTCCTAAACTGTCCAGGAGCAGGCATTTGTCTAGACATAATGAGAACTACTAAACAAATGGTTTCCATTATTTCCCACTGCACACCTGACAAGGCATTGTGCTCAGTGGTAGCAGCACACAGGCTTCTCATGCAGCCCCTCTTCCCTCCAGCCTCTGCCACTCCATGAGCATCTGCACTCCCTTCTGCTGACCATGTGCAAAGACCAGCCTTGCAGGCGACTGCCATTGCGGTCGGTTCTGGAAGTGTGTCGGGCTCACTGGGAAGAAGGGGCTGTATACACGGCCTCTGCCAGTCTCCATGTCAGGCGGCTGGTCGGCTTGGCTGGTTGGCTTGGTTCTGGGCACCATCTCTGAGGTCAGTATAGATCTGTGCTTTCCAACCCAAGAGTCACTAGCCATGTGGGCTGTTGGCATTTAAATTAGCTAAATATAGTTAATTGAAATGAAATAAATAAACAATGCAATTCCTCGGTCACACCTATCACATGCCAAATGCTCAGTAGACACATGTAGCTGGTGATGGCTGTGCTGCTCGGGGCAGATCTAGAACATCCCCATCACTGCGGTCCTGCTGGCCAGCACTGGCAAAGACCCAGATTTCTAATGTGGCTTAGACTCTTGGGATCTTTGAAAGAGCCTCTTTACATGAAAATGATCATGTTTTTAACCCGAGTCAGTTCACCTATGAAAATTCAACTATAGCTCTCGCCGACTGCACTCACACAGCCCCTCACTGCTCCCTCCCCTCTGCCACGTTGCACCTGCAGAGGTACCCTTGTTGTGCCTGTCGCACTGGGCTGCTTGCTGCCCTGTACATTCCCCACTGCCTAGCGAGAGGCCGGGCCCATAGTAGGCCTTTCGCTTAGGTTGGGTTCCCCTGAAGCAAAGCCAGAGACGGGATGCTTATGCATGTTATTTATTGGGGAAGTGCTCCCTGGAGGCAGGAACTGATGTTGGAGGACAGGATGGGGGACAAGCTGAGCAAGGAGGTGGTATCAGATGGAGACAGTCTCAGCCTGATCCCATGGGGATCCCTGGGGCAGGCATTGCACCCGCATTGGCCCCTCAAGGCCAGGGCGGCCCAGGGACTAGGGTGAGTCATGTGGAGTGCCCAGGGTACAGATGCCAGGAGGCCTGCAAGTTAGAGGAAGCAGAGGGAGGTGAGGCCAGAGCCTGGCTGCATGGCTGCTTCCCTTGTCCAGGGGGTAGGTTGGGAAACTGAGACCGAGGCTAGTGCAGAGGCATGTGGGTGAAGTGGAGGAGAGAGCTGGGGTGGGGGAGCTGCCCACAGTCAATCAGAAAAGGCCTGTCCCCTGTCCTCCTTCTTGGATCCCTTCTCCCTTGGTGTGGAAATATGTTACTCCCATTCACTGAGCTAGAAAATTTGGTGGGGAAGAAGGCATCTGTTTATTTGAATGACACTAGAGCCTACAATCCACTGATATATCGTTGTCCTCTGATAAACACTGTGGTGATCTGCAGTGTCAGGGACCCACAAAGTAGATTTGGATCATTTATTTGATGTTCACTGGGGCACTGGCCTAGGTGAGCTACAGTGATACACAAAGAACACAGCCAGGCTGGGGAGACAGATGAAGAAGGAAACCCAATATAAGGTGGTATCAGGGAGGGAGCGTGAGTACCGTCACCGGGGAAGGTGACTAGAGGACACATATCTGTCTAGAGGGCAGTAGTGCAGAGATTTGGAAGTAGGGAGCTCTTAGCTCTTGGGTCTTGGCAGCACAGAGGAGCTTACCAGGGGGACCCTAGCCAGTAAGGGGCACATGAGCACAGGCACAGATGGGCATGCATCTACAGGTAGTGGATAGGAGTGAATTACCTCTGTGATGCATATGAACATGTTCTGGTTGCTAGAGAATGCATCGGTGGGCTCTCACTGTGTAGGATGGACACTTCCACCCTGACTTAAACTGACAGCCATGTATGTGTCTATATAAATGCCCCTGCTCAACCTTGGGATGCAGATGTGCAATGCACTTGCCCTTCAGGTGGAAAGGAGAGTTGTGGAAGAAAGCTCCTCTGTGCAGCAGGACAGAAGCTACCTGCTCAGAACAGGCTGCTTCAGGTGAGCTGTGAGAGCCCAGCGGCACGGGCCCTGGAGGGTCTGTCCCCCTGCAGAGGTGGGTACTGCACCCTGACCAGTCCCTGGATGACCCTGTGGCACCCCTTCTATTGTCTCCTGCCCTGTGGGAGCCAGGTGTCCACTTTGCAGTGGCAGAGAAAGCCTGTGCAAGCTCCACTCTTGCAAAAAGCCCCTGAAGAGAAGGGGCTGAGCTTAGGACTCGTTTCTGTCCTGAGGAAAGCTTCATTTGGACACATAATTTAATGAAGTTACTTATATCAAGCATAAACTCTTTTTATTGAGTTTTAACTGACCAGGTTGACAAAACAAATGTACACAAATAACATAAAAGAGAAAATTTTCTCTGATTAGTTTCTAGGTGGTATGAAGGAAATGCAATTTATAAAAGATTGTTTTTGTTGTTGTTCTAGCTATGTGTTAAAAGAATGGCGTTTAGAATAACCTTCAAACCTTCTACTCTTCTCTCCTTTTCAACTGAATCTAAGGGTTTTTTATTTCTTTTTATTAATGTTATTATTTGTTGTCCCTAAAACAAGGGACCCTTTGCCATTAGGTCTTATTTCCCTCCTAAACCCTCCCCCAGCCATCTGTAACCAACATTTTCATTTTCATTTTTTATATGAGGAAACAGACTCAAAGAGAGTAAGTAATTCTTCCAAGGTCACACAGCTAGTAAGTTATGACGTTGATATCCATACTGCAGGCTGCTTGATTCAAGAAAGCCATGCCCTTTGCCTCTGCCTATGCCCTCCACGTGGCTTTTTGGTTAGTTTCAGAGAGAAGCACAGAGCCCCAGAACTCCCTGGAACCTAGCCTGAGCACCACAGCACACAATTGCTGCAGCCTCTCTGTTAACAGGTAAGTCACAAGGTGTTCAGGGCTGTGAACTTGGTGTGAGACATTGGCGTGGGGGCTGCTGTATCCTGCTTCTCTGCTGATTACTGATGAGAAGCTTCTTGCTTCTCCAGAAGGAGGTGACCCTATTCCATTGACGGTAACAAAGCCATATTTAAACAGATATGAATCCAAGGTGATGAGGGGCTTTATGGTAGCTGTGTGTTAGGGTGTGCTGTCTCCTCTGGGATCCAAGTTCAGGCTCAGTTGTGGAATAGAAACATGCTTCCATATTGTTGGGATTATCTACTGCCCCATGAGGTTGTATAACAAACAACCACAAAACACAGTGGCTAAAAACAATGATTTATTTAGCTCTTGATTCTGTGAGTTGGGATTTGGGGCTGTGCTCTGCTGGGAGGTCCTGTATGGCTGGATGTCCTGGTGCCTCTGTGATCAGCTGCAGCTCAGTTAGGCAGCTTCATGTTCCGGGAGTGACTGGCTATTGTCTGGGGGAGTCCTGGCTCTTCAACAGCAGACTAGCCTGGGATCGCTCTCATGAGAAAGGCAGAGTTGAGAGAGGGAGGGAGAGAGGCAGGGAACTAGAGAGAGACAGAGACTGTGCAGACAGAGATCCACTGAACCCCCAGTCCTAGCCCTCCACCATTTCCACCACATTCTATTGACCAAAGCAAGCCACAGGCCAGCCCAGATTCAAGGGGTGGGAACAGACTCCACCTGCTGACGGAAGGTGGAGTGGGATAGACAGTTGCGCTGCAAAGGGCACGGATCAGTGAGAAGAACTGAGAACTGTGGCTGTCTTTGGAATCAGCCTGCCGTAGATATTTAGATCTGCTCAAACCCCACATGAGCCCATAGCTTCCTGGACCTGGAACATTAGGTATTTTGAAACTCGGGTATTTATTTATTTATGTATTGATCTGCGGTTACTCCATGGTTCAGCCAACAGCTGTGGCCATATTTGATGTCAAATACACAGCTGGGGCCTTGATGACACTCTGTGGAGTTCACCTCAAAATGATTTATCTTGCTATTTAAAACTCTATTTTCTATTTGCCCAATGAAGATAGCTTTATTTTTTTTCTGATCCCATAAACTATGTATGTTTATTGCTAAAATATTTTGAACAATATATAACATTCTAAGGAGGAAAGTCAGAAGCCCCTGTGATCCCCTTCACCTGCTCTGGGGTGTTCAGGACCTGCCTGAACGCAGTGAGGAGGGGCGGATGGTGGGGTGGGAAGTGATGGACCATGGCCTTGTACCTTCAAACCGGCCCCACCCCTGTGGCCATGCAGCCTTAGCTGCCTCACCGGAAAGATGGATATGATAACTCCCCCATGGGCCAGGGGTGAAGATGAAGTAGTAGGCACACCCTGTCCACCGAGTACCTGCATGCGGTGGGTTTTACTAGTTGGAAGCAGCTCCCG
>JAVSCE010012858.1:0-97681 GCA_032199065.1 Smutsia gigantea
ATTTATGCTTCTGAAAGATAACTCATCACCACATCAAATCTCAAAGGCACAAAAGTTAAAAGTAAACAGAAGTCTGTGGTTGGTCTCTTCTTTTAAAAAAATTGAAGTGTAGTTGATATACAATATTGTATTGGTTTCAAGGATACAACACAGTGATATAACAGTTAAACACATTATTAAATCCTCACCCTCACTAGGGCAGTTATCTGTCAACATAGGAAGATGTTACAGAACCACTGACTATATTCTCCATGCTGCACTTCCATCCCCATGACAAACATATTATGATTGAGATTTTTGTGCCTCTTTATCCCCCTCATTCTCCCCACCCATCCACCCACCCCAACTCTTCCCCCATGGTAACCACCAGTCACTTCTCAGTGTCTCTGAGCCTACTGCTGTTTTGTTCGTTTTGTTTTGTTTTGTTTTTAGATTCCACAAGTAAGTGAAATCGTATGGTATTTGTCTTTCTCTGCCTGGCTTATTTCACTTAGCATAGTTGGTCTCTTCTTTAAATCATTGTCAGAACAAAAACAAAGACTTTGCACCTTGTGTGTGGTGTGTGTGTGTGTGTGTGTGTGTGTATGTGTGTGTGCATGCCCGTGTGCATGCACTGGAATACATTTTAGTGAAACATATCAAAGAAGTGCATTCTCGATGTGTCTCAAGCAACTTTACAAGCTACTTTAGTCAACTTCGTTTTTTTCCCCTGGAGAATATTGCCATGCTTTATGTGACAGGCTAAATAAACAATTTGGGAATAAAAATAAATAATCCCTGCAGGATTTTATTTTTCAACTCTCTAGTTTTAAAGAGCTTTCAGAATTAGGGACAAGTTATGAGTTTGGTTACCTTTCCTGTACTTAAGGCTTGTCCCAGCAAAAGTAACCCTCATGTAGTGATAGCTAAGAACTTTTTAATACCAATGTGCTGTTTCATTACATATGTAGACACAGCCAAAATAAAATAGATTAATAAACCTATACAAAGGAGCTCTGTAGGAGAATTAGAGAAGCAGAGAAAATACTGGTTTTGGTGGAATTGGATACCATGTGAGCAGTGACTAGGTGCAAGTGGACAGTTATCTGAAATTAGTACCATGATAATTTTGACATAGGCCACAAGCATGAAGAAATAGGTGAAATCATTTGAAAATCACGTAGATCAAAGGAACACTAAAATCTCTCTTATAATGTACAATGAATAATCAGATTAAAAACCAATTAGCCTATGAAGTGCTTCCCTAAATAATGAAAGCAATTTCTAAAAATTAACTTCTATAAATTTCTATTAAAACCAGTTGAATGTTGATTATATGAATTCTGTCTTGTTGAATTTACAGTTGGAGCCCATACATCTGATTCTTGTATTGTGAACTTCCATGTAAAATTCCTGGAAACATAAGGCTCCTGTGGACTAAAAAAGCTTAGAATCTTTGTGTTAATTGAAAATCTAGCTTGTTAAGTTTGCCATTTAATCAACCAAGTGGACCTTGCTACTGTGTAATTTATAACATGTATTTTTCCTAAAACCTTTCCATATAATTCAATAACTAATACAATGCAAACTATTTTTTTACATTGTCTTTAGGTAAATTTTGAGTTCTATGGATATAGCTATTGACATATATTACAGCCATATATTTGGGAAGGGATTTTTATCAATTAGCTTTTGCTGCATTAAAAAAAAAATTATGCCAAACAGTGGTATAAAACAACAGTTACTTATTAACTGATGATTTTTGTTTGTCTGGGCTGGGCTCAGTGTGGTGGATCTTCTGCTGGTCTGCCTGTGTTCAGGTGGCGGGTCAGCTGGAGGCCTGTTGGTTCTGGAATTCCTCACTCACAGGTCTCGCATTTGACCAGATGATAGGGTGACTGAGCCATTTGTCTCTAGCATCTATCAGGGAAGCCTGGGCTTCTTTACATGGTGACTGGCCTCCAAAAGCAACAAGAGATAAGGCGAGCCCCAACATAGAAACATTTTTCAAGTTTTTGGTTAGGTCACATTTGCTAATTTCCCTTTAGATAAAGTAGGTCACACAACCAAGGGCAGATTCAGTACCCTTTATGGGAGGAGTTGCAAAGAATTTGTTGCTATTTTTATTAGCAACCTATTAGCATTGAAATGAATTTAAATATATTTATAATTGATATTATTATTTTAAATTACAGCAGTATTATAGAACCTAAAGACATTCACTGTGACCTGAACTTGCCAGCTGAAAATTAACTTTTGTGGTGGAAATGATTTGAACAGGAGAATAAAATTTGAGACTTAGTGAGATTCCACAAGGGATATGTATATTAGCTCTTGTTAATAAGGACATTTAACAGCTGTGGGCAATCAGGATATGCCTATTTGCAAATGCCACCTAATTGTCATTACACTTGAGCATTAATAACATCTAAGGAAATGAACAAAAGGAAGTTCAATGACTCTTCCCAATTTTACCAATATTGTATTGGACTCTTGTAATAATTTAACTCTTAAATTGAAATTTTTACTAGGATATTTATATATATGTGTATGAAATGATAGCTTTTCCTGTAGGTGCATAATCCTATTTTCATGTACACGCAAAGCAATCTGTTCTTTAGGAAGAAAACAGGTAGGAGTATATTACCCTTCAACCTCCAATCTGCTGCTCTAACATCAACACGTAAATCTCATTACCAATTAAGCTGCCTGCATAAAAAACCATCAAATGCCCCCAAAGTGCTCTGGCTTCCTACGTCTAATTACAAATTGCAGAATACTAATTTTGATGTCAATCAATCTGAGAACCCGTGTGCTGCGCTAACACTCACTGGGGGCTGTTGAGTATCCATTTCTCCATCTCCCTCCAGCTTGGTTCAACTGCCTGTTCCCAAATTATCTTTTTTCATTTAACATTTATGTCTGCACTGTAAGTAATAGTTTCTACTAAAAGATGTCCTTTTTTAATAGCATGTTAAGATGAGGTAAACTACTTTGTCCAATCTATCATTGGAAATACTTATTTTCTTTTTCCCAAATGTAGGGCCTTACTGACATAAGTTTAAATTTGTCCCTGCTATTTGCCCAATACAGGCTTTTATTGGTCCTGCTAACCTGTTTTTCTGTGCAAAAGCCTAAATTTAAGCAATTCTTTTTCATATCTAGCTGTCTAAGAAGGCTGCTATCAAACTTCCTTTTTATTTGGTATAAAAACAAATAAATAAATCTGGGTCCAACTTTGATCCTGCCACTACCTGTGTGAGACTTTTCTGTTCCCTCATTTATAAAAAGAGATCATACTTAACACTTTGAATGGGTGTGAGGAGTGAATGAAATCATGCATCTGGGTTGCTGGGCATGGGGTCAGCACACATTCAGCGCTCAGTAAATGCTAGTTGCTAGTCTGAGCGTTCACTTATAATATCATCATAAGCAAATATTCCCTGCAATTAATTGTGATTCCTTTGAAGCCATGACTTTGACATTTGAAAAAGTAGTTTTAGGGGAACTCTTACCTTTGTATAGAGATTATACCGGTTATAATTTAGCATTGCTATGACTCAGAGATATCAGGGGAAAGCAGGTGCGCATTGGACAGCGAGATCCCTGGAGTCAGACCCCACATACATCAACTGTGACATTTTCACTTACTCACCCAGTCAGTATTTATTGTGGGGCTACCGTTTCAGGGACAGGTAAGAAAACACAATTCTTGCCCTCATGGAACTCAAATTCTAGCAGGGAAGGAAGATGTGGATAAGATGGAGAGAGCCAGGCAAACAGTGGGGAAACAGCATTCCCATCATATGGAATAGCCCAGGTGGAGCCCTGAAGCTGAGAAAAGCTTAGTGCTTTTACAAACGGAAAGAAATCCATTGCAGTTGAGTATAGTAGTAAAGAGAGAATAACAATGAAAGAAGAGGTTAGAAAGCAGGCAGTGCCAGACGATGAGGACGGGTGAGCTATATTTAGGGTGATCCTGTGCCTGGTGTCACGGGCTGTTTGATGTAGGCCATTATTAGTAATTCCTTCTTCACTCTTAAAAAAGTCTTGGTTTAGACAATAAGTTATATAGTCACTGTAGCTATATTAAACAGTACACATCATTGTGGGGAGCCTTGCAGGAATTTTCAGGAAAATCTATTTGGATCTACTCAGATCTACTTTTCTGCTATTTATCTACTTTATAAGTGATACTATTTTTTAAATTATAACAGTATTATAGTGCCTAAAGGCAAAACTGTGAATGAACCTGGACTTTTCAACTGAAAACGAACTTTTGTGCTGGAAATGATTTGAACAAGAAAATAAAATTTGAGATTTAGTAAAGTTCCCCATGGAATATGTATATTAGCTCTTGTTAGTAAGAACACTTAATAGCTGTGGTTAGTCGAGATATGCCTATTTGCCAATGGCACCTGTAACAGCCTGCTAGGAGATCCACTTTTCAGGTGATGACGCAGGAGTGAATGCAGGGAGAAAAATCCGAAGGCTACTCAGGAGTTGAGAAGACAGGTGATATTGGCTTGGAGCAAGATGGTGACAGTGAAGATGCAGAGATGTGGGTGGATTTAAGGTCTATTCTGTGCTTAGAATGGTTAGGTCCTAGTGATGAAGTGGCTATGGGAGATGAGGGAGAAGGAGTTGTCAAAAGTACTCCACGTTTTCCAATTGAAACAACTAAGTGGCTAATGGGACCATCACTTCACTGGGGTCTACTGAGAATGAACACTGAGTAAGGAATGAAGAAAGGGAAGAATAGGAGTCAATTTTTGACATATGAAGTTTGAGATGCCATAGTGATGCCAGGTGTTTTCCCAAAAATAAATAGCAGATAAGTAGATATGAGTAGATCCAGGTAGATCTGAGACTCAAACCCTTGTCTTCTGAATCCAAACCTTCTATACCCAAGAAGCCATCTTAAATACAGAGTTGTACTTTGATATTTCTTTATGCCATGTTTCCTGAGAAATGCTTGTGATGGATGCCTAGGCCTTTGCTCAAGGGTACTTAGTTGCAGCAGAGGCCTAAAAATATGTTTAAATAAATTTCAAATGAAGAACAAACCATCCAACCTCCAGAGGTGTGGCTGAGACCTTCACTTGACAGACCCCGGAACCTTTCACCAAGGTTACCCAGGTGGTGGGAGAGCTGAAATTATACCCTCTGTCATCATCTCTCCCAAGAAATCATTCTCTTTAAGAGTGGAAAATCTATGAACAGTCCTCTAATAAGAGGTCAGTCAGCAAATGTCAGGATGAGACAGTGGATGTTGTTTTTTGCCCTAGTTAAGGGGAAGGTATAAGTTATCTCCATCAGGGGCAGAAGAGCATCTTTAACAGTCTTCCAACTGTGAGCAGAGCTAGTTTGATGGTCATGATTTTCCTCTAGTGAGAAGCACATGTGTTCTGAGTGCCACAGAGTGTCCTATTGTGTCCACCTCCCTAACGCATCCGTCTTAGCGCAGCTGATGGGTCCATTTGCTGTGGAGTGACAGCTGGCTGCCTGGCCCATCGATGCAGCTGCTGTTCCAGGTAGAGACAGCTGCTCTGCTGCCAGGTATGGGGAGCCAAGAGAAGCAACAGCCTGGCAAGGTGGCTGCTTTTGGAGTTCCTTGGACATCAGCCTGGTTAACTGATTTCCCATTGTTCATTGGATGGAGTTCTTTAGGTTTACTCATCTAGTTGCCCTCTTACTGAATCAGTGCTTTCAATTTGTGAAAACTAAAATAAGTATCAGGCACAAGGATGCGGTTGTAACAGTCATCCTGTTAGAGCATGATGCTGATTTCATGCAACATTTCTATAGTACCAGTTAGGTCTCGGCCAATTAATTAAATCATACCAAGCCTGGGAATGAAGTTTAAGTTATTGTACGTGGAATTACACAGTTAGTGATCGTGGCTAAAGCAACATTTGCATGGGCCCTGGGTGTCGTGTTTGCCTGCGTGACTTACTCCTTTCATCTGTGTCTCTCAGCTGTCACCCTATGTCTGGAGAGTGTGCTTGCAAGCCGGGCTGGTCGGGACTGTACTGTAATGAGACCTGTTCTCCTGGATTCTATGGGGAAGCTTGTCAACAGATCTGCAGCTGCCAAAATGGGGCTGACTGTGACAGTGTGACTGGAAAGTGCACCTGTGCCCCAGGATTCAAAGTGAGTGGCTTGGGCTCTGGAGCTAGGAGATGAGGGGTACAAGTGGAGCATAATGATTTATATGACCCTTCCTGAGGTAAAATAAATGGGCTAAAACCAGTCACATTAACAAGAAAGAGAATAAACTGAAAAGTACTAATAAGAGATATAAGTAATTACCTTAGGAAAGCTATTAAAACTGTAAGTGTGGCATTAATATTTAATTCTTTAATTAATATATGCCATGAAATATGGTGTAGTTTAATTATTCCTTCTGTAATTATTTTATTGTGCTTGATAGGCAACCAAGAAATTACTTTTCCAAGCAGGATATGTGTTATTGTCAACAGTTTTTGTTTTAATGCCACACAATTTGAAGGTACCTAATCAAGTTAGCAATGACGTGTATTTACATGTGATGGTTTGTTGTAGGTAAGTTTTTCAGTTCCTCCAAGAATCTAGACCTTATGTATATGCCTGTATACCAATAGAGCAGAAGTTTGCCTAGTTTCTAGGATTCTTTGCTGCAGAAAATGGGTTGTTCTTGAATTATTTTCTATTTTAAAGAGGAGAACATTCAACTATGAAGAATGTTGATGATTATTCCAGAGAACAAATGGGTCACAAAGTGCTGGAGCTGAGAGGATCTTTCCAGGGTTTTTTAACCTATATCACAATTCTTTTGTGGAGCCCTTGAATTAGCCTTGTCTCAAGTTTTTAAAGGGGATGGCCTCCAGTTACTCTTGGTAGCTCACCTCTACATTTAACATGAACTTTCAGTAATCAGTTGAATCATTCTGCTGGCTGAGGGTGTTTTCTTTTCATTTGCTTCACCCACTAGTCATATTAAATATTACACCAGGAAGTCTAGGAAGCTTTGCGATTTAACGTATAGTTTACATTTATGCTTACTTATTGGCAGTAATTTTATAACTGCAGTTTATTGTTATATAACTACTTGTCTGAGCAAGGACAAAGGCTTTTGTATTTGCTCCAAAGGAAAAGTAATTGAGGTAGCAGGCTTTTGTGAGTTCCATTTAAAACTGTATGCTGAACATAGGCCAGCTAGCATTGCCCTTGAATCTCCAAAATTTGTATAGTGGTGACATTTAGCAACTTGTAAAAATACAGCCTGTTAAATTAGAGAGGGAGTATAATTAGCATTGCCAAGATACATTTTTGTTTATTGTGTCGGTTGTATTTCAGTTGGTGAAATTGCATTCATTTTCCTATTTATGCCCCCCTAGGGAATTGACTGCTCTACCCCTTGCCCCCTGGGAACCTATGGGATAAACTGTTCCTCTCTCTGTGGCTGTAAGAATGATGCTCTCTGCTCCCCTGTGGATGGCTCTTGTGCTTGCACGGCAGGTAAGTGGGTGAATGGGTCTTGCATGGGATCGGGATCCTGTCATCACTACTAAAAGTCACAAGAAAGAAACCTGAACTAGGGTTCTAGCTCCAGCTGTGCCAAAATTTGGTGCCTGAACTCAGCGGGCTCCTCGTCCTCACTGGGCTCCCCTGTTCTCCTGCTTCGGTGAGTCAAGGGAAGAGGTTCGTGGGAGATGATGGCTGACATTGCTCCCAGCTGCAAAAGTCTGAGTCTCTGTGTTTGGGGGAAGAGTAATCAAGCATACGTGGTCTGTGCCCCACAATGACGGGCCTGGAGTCACGACAGGAATTGCAGCCAAGCACCGATTTTACTTGAGGGTCGGAACATGTCTACCCACAGTCTATCCATGGCTCACTCAGGGTTCAAGGGGTCTTGCTTTAAGAATGGGGTTGTTTCCAACATAAACCTTCCTTCCCCCTCCTGTATAAATATTTCACTTCTCCACCCTGAACAATACTTAGCACACCGCCGTGCACACCAGTGCACATTAAAGTGCCCCACTCCCGTCTCCTTCCCCGGGAGCCCCGAAGGGCTTCCCAGGGGTGAAATCGTTGGCAGATCCCGCCTCACACACGGCTACCAGGAACCTTCGTTCATTTCCGATGCAGACTTTCCCTGGCAGAACCAGTGCTGTCTGGGCTGGGGCTGGGGCTGGGGCTGGAGACTCGGCTGTGCATCCCCAAGACGTTTCAAGGGGAACGTGGCTGGGAAGGCTCTGCGAATTGCCGTGCCGCCTTGTCTCCTCACGTGCTGGCGTTCTTGTCCCTGCAGGCTGGCACGGGGTGGACTGCTCCATCAGCTGTCCCAGCGGCACGTGGGGCTTGGGCTGTAACTTAACGTGCCGATGCCTCAACGGCGCCGCCTGCGACTCCCTGGACGGGACCTGCACGTGCGCTCCAGGTTGGCGCGGCGAGAAATGCGAGCTGCCCTGCCAGGTACGGCCGCCCCGCCCGGTGCCCCAGCCGCGCAGGCCCGAGGAGCTGACACCAGGGGGGGCCAGGCCAGCTCGTTGTTGCGTGTTCCTGGTTCACAATGTCTGAGTGTGAGCCAGACCTCAGTAACTAACAGAATTGAGGTGTTTGAACTCAAATGGGATATAGGATTGGAAAAGAATAGACATGGACATTAGTTAGAATTCTTTGTGAGAATCATGTTCCTTTCCTTCATCTCTCCTCACTCCGGCTTTCCCCCCCACCCTGCCCTGGTGCCTGCTCTATTTTCTCTGTGCTTATCTCCCCATCTCTTAATGGCAGCCAGTCAACAGCATTTGTCAAACGCCCAGTGTGAGCCTGTCAGCTCTCCAAATATTGTGTTTCCATTATAATGGAAATGCTCCAGCCTTTGGGGTGGGAAGTGGTGGGAATTGAAAGGAGGGTGGTGACCGGTGTCACAGAAATGCTCACTGAGGTGGTGAGAGGTTTGCGAACAGCCGTCTTCTAACAAAAATATGTTTGGGGTGGAAATAATCTCTGAAGATTTCCCTAGTTCAACCCTAACTGCATTCTCTTGACCTACTTTGTGGAGATCCGCATCACTAGAAATCCCACACTGTCTTCTGCAGGCTGACAGAGGGTGTGAATGGGAAGTGACTCCTATAGGAATGTGAGGATTTCTCTTTCCTCCTCTGATGCACTTGGTTGGTTTCTTTCCCTCTTTCCATCATTCTTTCTAACTATTGCAATTGTTTTCTCCTGAGCATGAAGCATCCTTTCAGTGGGGCGTGTTCTCTGCCCAGAAGAGCATCTGACAGTGCTGTGATGCTGTGACCCCCAGAACTTCCATGGAGTTCTCATCTCCCTGGGCTGCTTCCTTAGCAAGTCAAACCCATTTCCCAACTAGAGAGAATTCTGCCCCCCAAACCCCCAGGACAAAGTTAAGTCAGCATTGCTGCCTCCCCTCCACCATTGAACAAATTATCAGTGCCCTGAGATGGGCTTGAAGATCACCTTTCACTCCCAGTCTGATTGCAGACAAAGCAAAGGCCCTGGCACTCCTTTTTTGGTTTTAGATGCCTTAGGAAACCAGCAGAGGCTGATGACCATCTAGAGGCACATATTATGGCAACACTAAATCCCCTGATGCTCTAGCAGACAGTAGTGGGGCCCAAGAATGTTTTAAGAAGTTAGGAACAAACGATTGGTGCCATCTAATGCCCACTACCTGCTTTATGCTTGTCCTCAGTCTTCTGCCTCTTGGGGATTGCACCCCACCTGTTTCTTAGTGCTGGGGTGGTAGGGAGGTTTGGAGCACCCTCACTCCGCTCACCCGGATACAGCCTGAGGAGCAGGGCTTGTATAAGCAGAGCTTTCCATCCCTGTCCCACGAACTGAGTGATCACGTCCACGAAGAGCCTTGTTGCTGTGGGGCCACCAAAACGGATGTGCCTGTGAAAATAGTCAGGTCTGGGAGGGGAGGAGAGAGGTGTGCTCGCAAGGACTCCGGTCTTCTTAGGATCTCGAAACAGAATACCTCATGTTGTTCAGACTTCTTCATGAGAGGAGGATATTGATTAGGAAAAGTAACAAAGGATTTTCATGTTTCCTTACAGATCTATGTATCCCACTGAAAATGAACTAACAAACTTAATTGAATTAGAGCTATGATATTTTTAAAATTTTAGAGCTTCTTCATGTGGGTCAGAGTTCTCCCTTTCCACTAACAATGAATGCCTTGTAGGAACAGTGAATTATTTTATAAAAATCTTTAGGAGCAAAGGAAAAGTGTTTTATGGGTGGTGCCTTATGATAAGATAAAAAAGGATTCCTTTAATTAATTGTCATATTTACATGTATTTGCATATGTGCATATCAGCATATTGGCATAGTTGGTTTTCCCATTCATATGTCTGACCATTATGTTAGAGATAAATTAAAGTTTAAACAGTTTTAAAACACTGACCTCCTGCAGGCTACATTTTGGGGGCTGAGAAGACAGTGAAGAGGTGATTGTAATGCACGTGGCTGAGATGTGTAAGGGAGAGGAGGTACTGTACCTGAAATGGCTCCCTGAGGTGCCTCTCTTCTCCCATCATGGGATTTTCCATGCTCTCATTGCTGTCTTCCACACAGGATGGCATGTACGGGCTGAACTGTGTGGAGCGCTGTGACTGCAGCCACGCAGATGGCTGCCACCCCACCACAGGCCATTGCCGTTGCCTCCCTGGATGGTCAGGTGAGAGCCAAAGACCGCTACCTGAAGTGGGAAACACACCTAGCACTGTTCCTTGCTATTTCAGAGAAACACACCCAAGTCACTTGTCAGAAAAAATGAAAATGATCAAGTTTCCAGTAAACTGCCATTTTTACCCAAGAATTATTCCTGTTAGACTGAATTAGTCTGTAATCCAGGGATGACTTTTCTGTTGAATCATATAGATGTTGCCATGTGAATTGCTTTGAAGAGTTTTAAAAAGACCTCGGTGGTATTTTTGAGCATTGAGGGGAGAATGAAATAAACTGTAAGAATATAACTTAAGTTCACCTTAGTGAGGCAAAATATGAAATATTACTAATACAGCTAATATGCAAATATTATCATATCATTACTACAAATAGAAGCTTAAAAACTTTTTTAAACAATATTTAAAGAATAAAAATTCATAATATGATTGAGCACAAATTTTCTAACCACCAGGTGGAAATCTCTCCTTATTTATATGGCTTCATAGTTGCAACCAGAAGTTCATCAAATTAACAGCAGTTTTAGCAGAAGAACCATGTTTTTTGCTCATGATATACAGACCCGGGACATGACACTAAATAAATGCCCAAGCAAATTGGGATCTTGCTTTTCTGTTTTATACATCAAGCCAAACCTCTTCTAAAAAGACAAAACAATACAAAATGAATAGAACTTTAAACACTTATTAAGAAAAACTACTAATGGGAATGCAATAGGAAAGTGATTGAACACTGGGATGAATAAACTGAATATATTGAACATTTCTTCCAAAGTTAAATCATTAGAAGTGTGCACGTGTGTATGTTGTATTTGAATCTAAATATGTTTGTATATATATTTAGAGAAGAAAGGGTGATTTAAGACAGAACTGTTTCCATATTGACGAGGCTTTGCTTACCTCCAGAACAGTTTTTCAACTTGTCCTCTAAAAGAGAAACTGGTAGTAACAAGCCAAGTATCCTCTTTCGTGATGATTCATATTTTTAGAAGATGGATCTTACAGAGGGGAATCTTATGCCTCCATGCCAGAGATGTCACATTCAGGGAAATTATGGAGTCAGGATGGTCTTACCTTTTAGCCAAATTGCATACAAAGAAAACTCTGGAGAAATAACAAGTAATACTTATTGAGCATTTACTGTAGGCTCCCAACAACTTTATGATGTAGGAAATATTATTTCTGACTCTTAACCGATGAGGAAGTTGAGGCAGGGATAATCCGTGGTTTGACCAAGTTCCCAGAGTCAGTAAACATGAGAGAAAGGATTTGCACCCATGCTGTCCTACTGCATAGCCAGCTCTCTTAATAACACCCTGCTACCACACACAGACTTCTTCCAGAAAGTGCTAGGGGAGAGGGCATAATTATGCTGAGACTTATTTTGAGCATGGATGAAGACTTCTGAGAATTATATGAGAGGACCCTGTTGATTAGTGCTGATAACCAGCAAGCTCTCTCTTTCTAGATAGACAGGTAGATAGATATGAGGAGAGTATGGGAGAGATAATCACATACCACAGAATTCACCTACTTAAAGTGTATGATTCAGTGGTTTTTAGTATTTTCAAATAATTTTACAACCATCACCACTACCAATTTTAAAAGATTATCATCACACCACAAAGAAACCCCCTTAGTAATTATTAGCAGTCATTCTTCATTTACCCTTGTGATATAATGAGTCATAAGAAATACATGTTTGGTCATTCATATGACCAAATGTATACTTTGCAGGTGTATTTGGTCTTCATCTGCAGTTCCTGAAAACACCGCAGTCTTAAAGATGAAATGGGTGTCTTGTCATGTTAATGAAAGACTTTTGGACCCACCCAAGGGCAGGGCTGGAGGTTGAATCAGCCAATGGCAAAAATTTAGTCAGTCATGACTATGCAATGAAGCCCTCACAAGAACCCCTGAGAAGAGCTTGTTACTCTCTTGGATCCTGGTTCTTTGCGGGAGAAAGCTTTTATGCTTGGGGAACCAGAACACCTCCACGTGCCACCGAGTCAGGCCCCAAGCTCCAGGACAATAGAAGCTCCTTTATTTAGGACCTTGCCCTAGGTCTCTCTTCATCTGGCTGTTAACTTACATCCTTTATTAAATTGGTAAAAGTGTTTTCCTGAGTTCTGTTTGCTAGAACTCAGGAATGCTGCTCTAGCAAATTAATCGAAATTAAGGGGAGGTCATGGGAACCTCCAGTCTGTAGCCCATAGGTCAGAAGCACGGGTAACTGCCTGGGGCTTGCAACCAGTGTCTGGAGTGGGGGGGTGGAGGGCAGTCTTTTAGGACGGAACCCTTAACCTGGGGAATCTGGTGCAGTCTCTGGGCAGATAGTGTCAGAATTGAGTTGAGTTCTTGGACACCCTGCTGGTGTTCGAGAATTGCTTGGTGTTGTGCATGGATCGAGCTCCCTTTCACACACACACAGTGAAATCAGGTCCCAGAACCTGGAAGGAGTTATAATACTATTATGCCGCTGTATAATACTATTACTGTTGTGAAGGAAGAAAACACACCCCCATGTCACAAACCTCTCTTCTCTCCCGTATCCCATGTCTCAGCAACCACTAATCTACTTTCTGTCTCTCAAAGATTTGCCTATTCTAGATATTATATGGATTCATAAAATACTTGGTTTTTGTGACTGACTTCCTTCTCTTAGCATATGTATTCAAGGTTCATCCATTTTGGAGCATGTATCAGTACTGTATTCCTTTTGACTACCAAGTAACATTCCATTGTATGGACGGGCCATTATTTACCTATTTATCAGTTAATGGACATTTGGGTTATTTCCACTTTCTGGTTTTTCTGAAAAATGCTGCTGTGAACATTCATATACAGGTTTTTGTGTAGATGTATATATGTTTGGTATATTCTTAGGAGTAGAATTGTTGAGTTGTATGATAACTCTCAGTTTAACCCTCTGAAGAATTGCTACACTGTTTTCTAAAAGCAGCCAAACCACTTTACCTTCCCATAAGCAGCAATGTATGAGGTTTCCATAGCCTCACCAAAATTCATTATTATCTGTCCTGTGGATTATAGGTATCCTAGTGGGTGTGAAATGTTATCTCATTGTGGTTTTGATTTGTGTTCCCCTAATAAGTAATGATGTTGAGCATCTTTTCATGTGTTTATTGGCCATTGCATATCTTCTTTGTAGACATGTCTGTTGGATACTTTGCTCATTTTTTAATTGGATTGGCTTTTTCTAATTGAGTTGTAATATTTCTTTGTATATTCTAGCTGTATGTCCCCTTTTAGATGTGTAATTTGTAAATATTTTCTCTCATTTTGTGAGGCTTTTTTTCACTTTCTTAATGGTTTCCTTTGCCACAGAAAAGTTTTTATTTTGATCAAGTTCAGTTTTTCTATTTTTTTCTTTTGTTTCTTACGCTTTTGGTCAAATCTAAGAAACTGTTGTCTAATGCAAGTTCACAAAGACTTATGCCTGTGTGTTCTGCTAATTATTTTATAGTTTTAGCTTTTATATTTAGGTCTTTGATCCATTCAAGTTCATTTTTATATATGGTATGAAGGAAGGGTCCAGCTTCATTCTTTTGCATGGTGATATCCAGTTGTCCTAGCACCATTTGTTGAGGACACCATTCTTGCCCCCCTGTATTGTCATGATACCCTTGTCAAAAATCAATCAACCATAAATGTGAGAGCGTTTATTTCTATTGCATTGATATATACACCTATCCTGTTAGTACCATACTGTTTTGATTACTGTAGCTTTGTAGAATGTTTTAAAATGGGGAAGTGGGAGTCCTCCCACATTTGTCTTCTTTTTCAAGATTGTTTTGGCCATCCTGGGTCCCTTAAATTTCCATATGAACCTTAGTGTCAGCATATCAATTCCTGCAGAGAAACAAGGTGATAATTTAGTGAGGATTGAATGTAGATCAACATGGGGAATAGTATTGCCAATTTAACAATAGTCAGTCTTCAGGTACTGGAATATAGGATGTCATCCGTAACCTCTTCAGTGGTGTCTCTGAGTCCTTTGAAATTTGTCTAGAGCTTCCTTTGGCTTCTGAGAGGAGTAACTGAGACAAGCTGCCATGTGCTTCATTTCTAGGGTCTGAGAGCTACCTTGAGACCAAGGCTGCAGTGGGTTTTATTTTCTGTCAAAGGAGTTGCCCACAGATGCAAAACTCCCTATCCCTCCTTACTTGCAAAAGCTGAGATAACTCTGACTTCACAATATGAAATTCCACCTTTCCATGTTTCTGTTTGGCTCTTAGTTACTAAATGTTAAAACCACATCACGCCAGAGATTAAACCAGATTTTGTGACTTTCCTCGGGTTCTTGATGTTCTCAAATAGAGTGACCAGTACTAAATTCCCAATGACTGCAGTGAAGCCAAATTATGTTTTTAACCCCCAGACAAACTCAGAACTTTCCTAACGGAGAGGCCACATAATTTGTCTGGGGCCGTGCTCCACCAAATCTCCCTCTCTCTCAGGGGTGTAGAGAAAATTCGAGGTGTTCCTGAACACACCAGTCACCACTCAAATGTCTACCTGCTTTGATGATTTACAGCCAGACAGAGAAGAATAGTACACATGAGAAAAGCAGTAGATGTGATTTGGTTTGAAGCCAGCCGGAAAATGTGTTAGCTGCATTCCACCGTCTGGGTCATGGGGTAATACAGATTATCCTGCCTGCCCGCAGACCTTCAGAGCTCCTGTGGGAATGTGGTGGCTTTTTCACACAATGTAATCTTGTCATCCGGTGTCCACCTGTGACGGTCCTGCTGCTCCAAGGACGAAGCTTTGCTGTCTCATGTTGCTCTATCACTTGTTGTTTATCATCTCTTTGCCTTGTGGCCCCACAGTCTAATTTCTCTGAGTCACCTGTATGTGCTGTTGGTCTGTAAGTATCTAAGGCTGCTATGAGACCTTCTTTTCAGAGCAGTTGTCCCCACGCTCACAAAAAACCCTCGGTGTAATCGACCATGTGGAGAGGAAAAGAAAGCTCCTGAAGTTCCCCAAAGCACCCTACAGCCGGACCAAGAATTGGCTTATTTTTCTAAAAGGGAAGAAGAGTAGACTTTGTATTATTTACAGAGAATACCATTTCATTGTCCACACTGGATAGACTCCTAATTTTCTAGTAAGTAGCTCATAACTTGTCTCAATATAAAGGAAGCTTCGCTTTCCATTCAGATACCAGGTTTGAGGCCAACTAAACAACATAAGCCCAGGGAAGCAAGTGATTCTCTCTCTTCTCCTTTCTGTCCCTGACATCACTGTAGGTGAAATGTTAAGTATCAGCAGACAAGGTAGCATTGTGGGGGTAACAGTGAGGCTTTGGTGAAAAATCAGTGCAGTCTAACACAGGGACCTGGGCCCTTCCTCTGCCCAAATCAGCGAGGTGGTGTAAAGATACCAACAGGACGCTGTGAGGAGAAACTGATCAGGCCTCTGGGTTTAGAGCCAGAGGTAAGGATCAGGAGAGCGTCATCCCTCTTTTCAAAGAAAGGGACATACCTAGGGTGAGGAGTCATGTGCTAACCTGATACACTGAGGAAGTGGGCTTGCTTTCGTGCCATGGGGTCATCTACCACTCCTCATAACTTCACCCTCTTTTCTAATAGTTGACTGTCTTTTTCTCTCAAAGGAACTGTGACTGTTTTCACTATAACTGATAGTCCCATTTTACCTAGTTATAAAATAAGTTTTCAAAATGTGCTACCATACCGTATAACCAAAACATAAATTAAATCTGATATCCCAGAAACTATTTCCAAAAGAAATGTACCATTTTTCAAAAGAAAAGCCATGTACTTTTATTATATGTGGTTATGTAAAACTTTATTGATATTTTTAGCCAATCAACTACCTTATCAAAAAAGGGGCAGATTACAATAAAAAAGGGGGAAAAATGGAACACCACCCACGATATAGGCTGTGACCTGTGTTCTTTCTTCCACACCTCCACTACACACACACACACACAACTATAAAATGAAACTGGCTTTTCAAAATGATTACTCTGAAATTCCAGATGTCAAAGAAATCTAATTAGGTGTGCATGTATGTGTGTGTGTGTCCAGAGTAGTGGAGTGATACGCTTTATAAAGTATTTTCCCCAAACAGTAGAAACATGCTGACTTTTTTTCTTCCCTTCTGCTGTGACTTCAGTCAGCCAGAACACCTCTTCACTGAGCATTACAGCTAATCAAGATCTCGTTCCAGCTGTGTGGGGAACATACGCTGGCTCCATCCTGGTCCCCACCTTACACCTACTGAATGACAATCTGTAGGGTGCGTAAGCAGGAGGATGGAGCCACTGACAACCCATAAAGCACCTTTTATACAAATTTGGAAAAGGTTTGGAAATCCCTCAGGATGCACTTCTTGGCGGGCTGGGGTTCTGCCCTGACTTAGCATTGTCACCAAGGGCTCTTGTGTAGTGCACGACCTTTACAACCTTACTTGCTGGCCTTGTGTGGCATTTCAAAAGTTGCCCCTGGGGCCCGTGCAGTAGCAGAGACCCATCTGTAGACTGGCCTCTGCTCTGCCTTGCTACTCTCCTTCCTGGAGAAGTGGGGGTCCCTGGGGCATTTCTGTGACAGAAGCCTTGTTACCAGTGGCAAAAGATGGGAGGAGGCTTAGGGATACATTCATACCAGAAAAAAAAGTTAAATGCTAAACTGAGAGAAAAGAGATTAGGACACCAAATCCACCTCTAGGAGTCTGGGAAAGAGGGACTAGTGAGGCATGGTACACTGGTAAGGAGGGGAGAGAGAGCAGGAAGAGAGGTGGGGCACTCATCTGAGCCCAGCCAGGAAGAGCGGCATTGGAGGGAGGAAAATCTGAAAGCAAACTTTTGAGAAGAGTCTGGCTTTTCTTCTCGTCCCAGCAAGCAGAACTAGGTCTGCAGTATTCTCAGCCCCTCTCCACAAGGACAGCCCTCCTTTCTAAGTTTTCCTAAACACACCAGGTTTGACCAGCTGAGTAAGTGAACTTTTATTTCAGGTACCAATAGTTCCAGAATAATCTCTCCTGCAACTTAGTGGTGTCTGAATTGTTATAATAAGGGAAGACCTACCTTTCTTTGACCAGTGACAAGTGCGTGCAAAGGAGTTTTAATGACGTGCATGCTCCCAGTCAGCCACAAGTGCAAATGACTCACAGACTCTTTAGGGGACTGAGGGGTGGAGAGCGCCTTTGCAGCAGCATCTCTGTCTGCATGCGCTTGTGGAGAGGGAGTTAACATAAAAGCAGAATGGGGATCCTGAAGCAAGGATGGGCGGAGGGACTTGCCTTCCCAAAGTAAAGGCTGCAGAAAAAGTGAAAGCTCCTGGATCTCCCAATCTGCCTAGCAGTCTGTTCCGTTTGCTTTTATCCGGGTTCGGACTAAGGCAGGCCATGCTCCCTGGTGCTTTTGTCTTGCATCTGCACATGCACACATCTCTGATTTATATGATTTACCAAGATGTTTTTCCAACTTGGTTATCTGTATAAAGCAGATCCTTTTTTAATGAAACTTTAAAATTCGTAGTATCCAAATAGATTTGGTTTAACAGCCCTTTGTTGGCATTTCCAAGATGTATGCAAGCATAGGCCTGGGCGCTGGGCCCACAGAGATGAAGTGGCCTGGCTCCTGGCTAGAAGCTCATGTTCTCTCAGGGCAGGCGCTGTATGGGCAGAGGTGGGTCCACCACGCAGTACTCTACACTCACAGTAAGCCAGCTTCATCAGCCGCAGGACTAGAAAAGCAGAGAAAGTGGTATGCCTAAATACTGTAATTCCTCTCTCCTATAATCACCAAGCCCAATTATTATTAACAAATCTCTCTCTTTGCTCTAATAGATGTTTAATAGCTTGTTGCTCAGAAACAAGACATTGAATCAAAATCATTTCCTTCCATCACTAATGCCCCAAATATCGCAATATAGGCATAAAGAATATAAACAATTAATCAAGACAAGGAGTCTGGGTTCTCTCCCTGAGAGGGGGAAATAATGACACCCCAGATGATTTAGTTACCACATTCATGAAATCACAAATGCCTAGTGAATGCTGATTTCACATTGAGGCCACTGGCATAATGCATCAGGCATTAAATGCACGAAGGTTTCTTTAGAGCTGCTTAGCTGAAGTTTATCACGATCATTCAGTCATTGCCTAGCAACTTGTGAAGGCTATCAAGGAGCTCTTTGTCCTCGGTCTTGGCAAAAAACATTCCCTCACAGATCTCCTTATCAGTGTTAGAACATTTATCAGGAAAAAGTGCTCCCACTGAACCAGAGATTGCTGCAAATTTAAAGATAACCCCTTTCCATTTTGTCCCCCCCAAATGTTTCACGGAGTTCTTTCCTGAAGTAATGCCTATTAAAGCCTTTAGCTGTTCTTTGGTGAACATTCCAAAAGAGTTTCTTTGGGATGTCTCATAATTTTTCTGTTGCTTTATAATCTAGGCTAACATTAAAAAGCACAGACCTGAGCTCATTACAGTATATCGTCTCAAAAATAAGCAAGGCAGACATTTTCAACCTCTTAGCTGGTATACAAAGTGTAAATATGTTGGGTTTCCTGGCTTGAGTGTATTTCTCATCACTTCTTCAGGGAAGGAAAGAATGATATGGTTGCTCCATCCAGTTGGAAAATGGTCCTGAGTGTCGTGTTGGAAAGAGGGAACATGCTTATTGATTCATTCAACGAATATTTAACTCCCTCCGTGCACTAAGCATTGTCATGAACAAAAACAGGCCCGTCTCTCCTTTGTGGTGCCGCCAGAATTCATTAGTTACTCTGGGTGGAGGGTGGGGTGGGAATAGGATCTTTCATCTGCATTCTCTCCTGCGTGTCTCTGGAATTCATCTTTCCCTGCATCCCAGCTGCCATTGATTTAGTTTAAGACCTTATTATTTCTATCATTTTTTACCTGGATAACCCAAAACAGCCACCTGGCAAGTCTTCTTTCTTTCAGATTCATCATCTTCAAAGCATCTCTGCCCTCCTACCAAATACCAATTTAATTATGTGTGTCTCCTCTTTAATTATCCATTTGGCCCCTGTTAACAGCAGGAGGAAGCTCCCACGCCCCAGCAAGGAGGCTTCTCCCTATGTAGCCACCACCTGGCTGCCCAGACACCTCTCCTGCGCTTCCCAGCCCCAATCTCAGCCGTCCCTAAGTTAGGATTCCTGAAGAATAGACACATACTTCATTGGGCTTCTAAGCCTTGCACCCCCTGTCCTGTTAACTTGGAACCTTCCTTCACCTTTGTAAACTACTCCTTCCCTAACTGCGATCCCAATACAGAGTTGGGTATGCCTGTATCACTCCAGAGTTGGAGTCTTTCTTAGAGAACCTGTCACCAGCAGGCCCACAGCCACTGGACTCTTTGAGTGCTTATTGAGTTAAATTCTCTTTTCTGTATTTGACAAACTAGGGAACAAAAAGAAGTCTGAAGGATCTAGCAAAGTTTGCAAAGAGTAGGATGAGATCAATGGAACTAATTCACGAGTAAAATGCACACACATACATACAAACAAGCAACCCCACCCCCCAAAAAATGGTTAAAGCAAACTTACAATTCCCTCTCCTAGAAAAAGTTTCACTGTAGGGTTAGCCTTACATAGAGGTCACATCAGTAGCCATATATACCCAGTGTGACCTAGTGAAGCGCTTACCCCAGTACCCACTCTGAGCCCCGCTGCCTGAAATTCCACAATTAGAGATTTATTTTTTAGGCTCTTAACGTGTATATTCTCTTAAAATAGTAACATTCTTTGGAAAAGATAATATTTCAGCATCAATAAATTTATCCTATCCTTTCCTGACTATAGATGAAGGGAAAGATAATAGGAGAGCACAAGGTCTGAAGGGAGGAGCAGAAATAAGAGAAAATGATGCAGCAAGAAGAAAAAAGATAGCTTCCCACTTTCCCCTGAGTTGTCCCGACTGAGACATATTTTACATTTGCCTTCAAATAGATTAGGCATCAATATCTGAAAAATGATGGCTGATTTTTGATGGTGATAGAGAAGAAATGGATTGAACTTTTAGGGGAAGTCAGTAATTGAATTGTTATAATTTATTTTCCAAGGAAAGACTTTGCAGACCTACAGAAAAAGTTATTTAAAAGTAAGCTTGGTTTTCTTGAAATGTGCTTGCATGATTGGAGACAGACGATTTGATAGGTGGTCTCTAGAATACCCTGTGGTTCTCTGGAATTGAAATGATGGGTAAATTGTGTGAAATAAGCTTATCTTTGTAAGGGATCTCTTGCTATACTGTGGGCCTTGTTACTTACATGGAAACTGCCTTGATAAAGTTGATTATGACTGATGGTTATGCTAACTACTAGAGAAGCCTGTTAGGGAAGAGGAATCAGATATGAAATAAATGGTCACTTTATTCAGGTTTGCCAATCTGCTCTAGAGTCATTTTTCTTAACATGCTCTGATTGAGGATGTGTAAGTCATACATAAATTATAATCATCAATGACATAAAAAGGAAGCATATACTTTCTGACCTGAACTGTATTCCATTCCATTTTAACTGCATTTACTTAAGGTGAAGGAAAGATTTGGCAAGTAGCTGATAAACTGAATCACCATAAGTAGCTAAATCTCCCCCTCCCCCACAGAAAAAGTAACGAAAATCAGGATTAATTTTCAGGATGATTTTCAGATGAACCACCTAATGACTCAGCTTCTGCTTCTCCAGAATCCTAACTGGGGTTTGTCTGGATGGCTCCAGACCAAAAGGCCAGGGGTTGTCTGATTCTCTATGAAGAAGGTGTCCCCATTTTAGCTGTGGTTAAACAGGAGTCCTAGCTCACAGTCAGAGCTCAGGACCTGAATTTGAATAGAGGGTGAAGCCTGTAGCAGGTTACCTTTGTTGGTACTTCCTTCATAGTCACAGAGCAAAGTTTAGGTTTGCAGCCTCCTTTCCAAGTGGGTTGCTCCTCAATACGTCTGATTCTGAGTCAAAGCAACAGATAAGACTGTTGCTGGTGAATTTGGGGAGCATAGAGTTTGCAATTCCATCTCAGCTTTTCAAAGCAGATTTGAAAGAAAAGTTCATATATTTCTGAAGTCACAAAAAAAATCATAGTAAGCCAAAATTTCTTATTTTATTCTATGGGGGACACTTTAACCACAGTCAGCTTGGGACAGAACTGATCTCCTTTCTTCAGTTCACAGTCCAAGCTAAAATAATAGTCTATTGTTGGTTCAAGCGAGGCACAGTGAGGTCTGTGGGCTTTCATGCCTACTTAACAGCCTTTACTATGTGGGAGACTTTCAGGAGGGGAAAAACAGAACAGTCAAATGTGGAGTTATGGTTCGGTAGAAATGGCTGTGTACCAATTAGCAATATTCACATTATGGTTTGGGGCTACTTCTGTTTTAAGGTTCAGGCCACGCTAACTTCTAACCAACTTAGAAGAAAAATCTGTAATACAAAACATGGCCTTCTCAGCTTGCTTGGTGCCGGGCGGTGTTAGTGTTCTGGCCTCCTCGAGTGTGTGCATGCTGGTTCTTACCATGTTTTCACTCGGTCTGAGGCCAGCAGTTGTCAGTTCACTACTAATTATAGCTCATTCTTACTCTCAATGCCTTACTTACTCTTGCCTCTCAATGCAAAGAGCATTTCTTAGAGTTGTGAGGAATTCTGACTTACAAGAAAGAAGCTCCTGTTGAATGTTAAATACCAATTTGCAAAAGGGACTTCTGCCTACCTCAAAATAAAACCTGGTTTTATTTTCATTTTTGTGACCTTGCTTTCCGTTTACGTTTCCATTAGGCATTTGTTCATTCTGTGACTGACTCTGAAGTTTCTGTTTCCAGGATGAGTTAAACACCTACATATGGTTTCCTAATAATCCGTAGCTTCGACAACAGCTATAAATAATGTCAATTGTGATATTCCGCCTATATCTATCTGCCCAATGTCAGATTAAATTGTTAAAGGGGAGTGTGGTGGCAGATATTAGTGTATCTTTCTGTCCTGCACAACCTGTCATCAAACTGTTTTAAGATTGTGTTTGTTTGTTTGCCCGAGGGAGAGAGTTTTCTTTATGTAAAATAATTTAACCACCATGTACTTATCTTTTTACACTTTGTCCATTTCTCAGTAAAAAGAAAGAGTGAGGGAAGGGAGGAAGTCATCTGAGGGCTAAATGATACAATATTTTTGATAACTTTTGGCTATAATAGACAGAGTCCTTGAGTGTCCTCTTTGCTTCATCTTCCCAAAGAAGAAAAAGCATTATCACAAAGGTGTTTTATCCCTCTCCTTGGTAGCTCTATAGAAAATAGTTCTGAGATTATTTTAACGTTGTGTTGACACATACACAACCACACAATGTATGATGGTGTATTGATGTGTATAAATGGGTTTTAAGCCTTCTATCATCCCTGCTTACTGTTGCCTGGGATAACTCAGCTCTGATACTATGACCTTAGTCCAAGCCTCTGGTTTAGGCTCCCCAGGCGCCCGCCCACACTGTCTCTCACTTGGCCTTGCCCCTGTGCGTTGTTTCAGGTATCCACTGTGACAGTGTGTGTGCTGAGGGACGCTGGGGCCCCAACTGCTCCCTGCCCTGCTACTGTAAAAATGGGGCTTCGTGCTCCCCTGACGACGGCATCTGCGAGTGTGCGCCTGGCTTCCGAGGCACCACTTGTCAGAGAAGTAAGTGGCTCCTTCGGCGGTAATTTCCATCTTCCCTTCTTGGGGCGCCATGTGCAGAATCATCCTCGGAGGCCCAGACCTCAGGTCACTGTGATGTTCCGTTGCGGTCAAGGGCAGAGGAGAGTGTGATAGGTCACCCTGTCCTTTGCAGAACTGCCCTGCACAGTGCTTCCCCAGGAGCTTTATTCTTTCTAACCTTCAGGACCAACCTAACAGATGGGGCTTTAGCCATTTCTTCTCAGTAATAACTTCATTGGCTCATTGGCATCATCAGGATATGTTTCTTGATCCTGCTTTAAATCTTGCAATGATGTCCCAGAAATCCATTGACCTGTAAATATTTTATTCAACAATTTTGGCATTGGCCTTACCTCAATTACCAGGAGTCAACATCAGCCAAACCTCGCGGCAAATCATATGTCCTGCTAGTAGACTTTAAAAATCAGTGCTGTGGGGAAAAAAGAATTGCAGAGTTCAAAATGGGGGCTAATGACATTTGTCAGTAGACTACTGGAGTTAGCAAACGATGCCTAAGATTTTACTAAATATTTTAATAAATGTAATCAAGGAAAAATATTTGATGAACTAAAAAATGAGTTTTTCTAATTTTTAAATTACTTTTCCTAATTTTTTAATTCCTTTGTTTTTCATTAAGAGCTCTTTGCAGTTGTCCTATATTTAAACCCAAATAGTAACTTGAGGAGGACCTAATTACATAGCATTTTGCTTATTCACTTTTTAATCACAGTTATTAACCTGGACCTTGGTGAGGAGGTTGAATCTTTTGAGTCTGACTGTCATAGATCTATTGATTGCCAGTAATGACTCTTAAAGAATAAAGGATCAATCCATGGATAGAGAGTATTTATTTGGGCCTTGTTAGAGTGTAGAGTTTAATTTCTCCTTCATTTATTTGTTCAACAAAAATTCTTCAAGCTCCTCTCCATGCCAAGCCTCGACCTAATTGGGGCCATAAATGGGAAAATAAAGACATTTGCCTGCCCTCAAGTAATTCGAAGTTTAGTGGCTCCTTTTCATTATTAAAAAGTACTCCTTGTGGAGCATAAGAACAAAGAAAAAAACTGAAGGAACAAAATAGCAGCAGACTCAAGGAACCCAAGAAAGGACTAATAATTACCAAAGGGAAAGGGACTGGGGAAGATGGGTGAGAAGGGAGGGATAAGGGGGAAAAAGGGGCATTACGATTAGCAGATGTAATGTTTGGGGGGCATGGGGAGGGCTGTACAACTCAGAGAAGACAATTAGTGATTCTATAGCATCTCACTACGCTGATGGACAGTGACTGTAATGGGGTAGGTGGGGGGGACCTGATGAAGGGGGTAGTTTAATAACCATAATATTGCACATGTAATTATAGATTAATGATACCAAAATAAATTATTTAAAAAAAGTACTCTTGTTCTTTTGGTGACAGTTTGATACTTGGAAAATTCTTGATATCATCAAAAAATTTTTTTTACCCAAAACTTGCCCTAGATCCTGATGTGGGATATGAAACACATCTCAGGCAAGGTAAATGTCAATTTCAATTCTGTTTGCAGTTTGCTCCCCTGGTTTTTATGGGCATCGTTGCAGTCAGACATGCCCCCAGTGTGTGCACAGCAGCGGGCCCTGCCACCACATCACGGGCCTGTGCGACTGCTTGCCCGGCTTCACAGGCGCCCTCTGCAACGAAGGTAAGGGGCACACAGTTTCGGGGAGAGCCATGGTGACGAGCGAGCCCCGAGGAGTCTGTCCTCAGGCTCCCCTCGCAGACTTCCCGAAGGACAGGTGTTCAGCTATCAGTGCCTTCTGGTACACTGTGTTTGAAGCATCTGTAAATAGGACTGAGCTTTGGAAAAGCCGGCTTGCCACTCCAGCAACATTTCTTTAGGCTCTGAGCTGTGCTACTCTTCAGTTTTAATTGGAAACAGCCTCCCATGAAAAAATCAATATGAGGAAGGATTTTGACTGCCTGAGCAAGAAGCCATGAAGTCAGATTTCCAGAAATGTGATGATGTCTCCTGGCCTGTGATGCCTTAATGAGGGTTTTTGACTTCATATGTTGGTAAAAATGAGCCCATTCAAGATGAGGGATGCTGTTGAGTACAGGAAACTACTAACTTGGCAGCTGGGTTGATGGCTTTTCAAGTCGTTTCTTGTCCCAGGAGCCTAGAGTTCTATGAGATGAGATGTAACTGTGAGTTTCTGACCTGTAACTTATTCACAGTGTGTCCCAGTGGCAGATTTGGGAAAAACTGTGCAGGAATTTGCACCTGTACCAACAACGGAACCTGTAACCCCATTGACAGATCCTGTCAGTGTTACCCGGGCTGGATCGGCAGTGACTGCTCTCAGCGTAAGTCTTGTTTGAGAAAACTGATCAACCATTTATATTTATTTTAAAATTCTTTAGCATTGAAGTTTGAGTGTTCACATGATCAAGAAAGACTACATGAATAATTTTAAAATACAGTATTTCTATTTTTAAAACTTTTTTTCCCCATTAAGAGCTCCACTCACTGGTCCTATATTAAATCCAAATCATGTCTTAGAAAGAACCTAAATAAGCAGCATTTTGTTTATGTACCTTTCAATGACTCTGCAACTGTAAAATGAGGGTTTTATACTCAGAAAATCCATTCTAAGGTTCATTACAGACCTCAAGTGTTGGCTATTATTTTTCCCATGCTGTTGGGCAATAATGGTACACAGAATTATGGAATAATTTTTTTCATTTAGCAAATTACATCAGATTTATTTATTATTTTTATTGGGCCATATTCCCTCCTAGGTAACTGTATAGAAATTGTGGTGGTCCTCCTTTTTTCCCCCAGTTTATTGAGAAATAATTGACATACATCACTGTATAAGTTCAAAGTATACAGCGTGATGGTTTGATTTACATATGTTCTGAAATGATCACTTCAATATGTTCAACTAACATCTGTCTTCTCATATAATTAATCATCCTTTTAGCAGATACATGTACTTGAAGCATTGGTATAAATAAAAAGTTTTTTTGTTTTTGTAAATCAAATCATGTCATCTCGTAATCTTACCTTATTTCACAGATGCTTTATCTGAGGTTCTGATTGTTCTTCAGTGGGCCAGTTTTATTATTTTCTGCTTCCAATTAAGAGGTTTTATGAGTAAACCAAGTCTCACATACATTTGGAAGACTTTTAAAACAAGCCTCTAGTGACAACTCTGGACGAGGGACAAATGCAGGGTTTAGAGATCACAGATATAAGTTATATGACCTTGGCCCCTTTTCTCCTCCTGAGTCGTATCATTTTGCCCATCTTGCCCCTGCTCAAAGGTCCTCTCTTCGGAGGCCTTCCCTCGAGGAGCATCTCTCGCCATTCTTGTCCTCCTTTACCCTGTTTTATTTGTTCTCACGGTGCTTCCTGCCATTGTTTCTTCGGTTGGCTGGTTGGTTGGTAGTTGACTTTACCTGCCTCCCCTACTAAAATGTAAGCGTCCAGGGCGCTCCGGACCTTGCCCTCTGCTATCTCCCCTGTGCCTGTAACGGTGCTGGGCATGTAGGTGCTCAATATGTGTTTATTATAAAGAACTCACTCTGTGAACCTGAGATGGTTTCTGCTCTGCCTGCCTCACTCTGCTGTCTGGGAGTGAGGACGTCAGGAAGGATGGCTGTTGCAGGCAGCATCGCCGTCCGGTTTAGTCACACTTCATCCCTTGGTGCACCGGTAACGCACCTTGCGCCCCAAGATGTGGAAGGGCGGGTGGGGTTCTCTGTGTTGGGGGCTGGCCTCAGAGGTCTAATGGGGCTCCCCGTGTGTGTTGTGGTTGCAGCCTGTCCACCCGCCCACTGGGGCCCCAACTGCATCCACACGTGCAGCTGTCACAACGGGGCCTTCTGCAGCGCCTACGACGGGGAGTGTAAGTGCGCTCCCGGCTGGACGGGGCTCTACTGCACCCAGAGTAAGTGACCAGCCTCCTGAGGCTCACCAAGGACCCGCACCCAGGGAGCGCGCGGCCGCCCATGGCACACGCAGGCTGCGCGCCGAGGCCTCCTGCCCTTGCTGGAGTGTTTCAGCTACCAGGGATCTCTAGACATTGAAGTTTCTCTAGGTGGCTGGGAGCTGCTGTGTTGCAATCATTCTGTGTCTGTGTCACATCAGGACGCGGAGGTAGAGCAGTGCTGAAGGTGACGGTGCGCAGCTTCCTTCTCTGCTCCCCCTTAATCGGATCCTGTTTATATGCATCAAATTCTAATAGCGCAAATGGTGGGATAAGTGCCATGATTAGGAAGGTAGCAAAGACAAGCCTCACTGCCTGACTTAATGTCTGCTCTCGGAGAAGATTGAGTTTCCTTGTTCTCAAACTTGAATGAGCTTGAGTTCACTTGGATGGCTCAATAAACAGACTGCTGGCCCCACTCCCAGAGCATCTGATTCAGTAGGACTGGGGTGGCATCTGAGAATTCACATTTCTAACAACTTTTCCAGGTGATGCAAGTCTGGGGCCATGCTTTCAGACCACTAGTTCTTTTTTCCGTTATATATCCCACAGTATCCCAACCATTTTTTCTTCTGTAAGGTTTTTTTAGCATCATGGGTTATGAAGTGCAAAGTACTCCAAAGCCTGGCACTGTGGGGGAAGAAAAGATTGTTCTCTGCCCTCTTGCCTTAATTGAATAATGGAGACAAGACCAGAAAGCATGTATTACGGTTATCATTAATATTAACACATAATTTTAAATCACAGAAATACACTGAGGAGGAAAGGTGGCTCAGAAATTAGGCAATTCTTGTTAATACTAATTAGAGAACATAGTTGCAGAATAGGCTGAATAGGTCTTTTGGAACCTTCTAGAAGTGCATGTAGACCTTAAGCCATGATTTGAAGTGTCGGATTGGCAGTGAGGGAGGTTGTCGCAAGTATATTTCACCAAGATTGTATCTATGGAAAGAGTTCTGATCTCCTTAGAGAAAAGTACTTACAAGTTATTATTTATAATTCCAAATTAAGGCCTGCTTCAATAAGAGGATTTTTAAAGTGGGATCTGTACAATGCAGTAGATGAACTTAGGTAACAATGAAACAGGTGTCTGGAGGTCTGGAGCCAGACCTCATTGCATTTGTGCTGTGGCCCTGCCCTCCTGCCATTGGCTGGCCATGTGACTTAGGACATCCGGGGCTTGGTTCCCATCTGTAGGGTAGAAGGTCCACCCCTGTGTTTCTAGGCTACTGTAAATAGCCAATGAGAGGCTGCATGAAAAGAATCTGGCACAGAGTAGGTGCTAAATAAGTACTTGGCAATGGTTGTTATCATTGGATGCTGGCATTGGCTCTCCTCTTTTTCTTGAAAGTTGAGCTTTCATTAAAACCTCTGTGAGAAGAGGGGGGAAATAAAGCACACATGATACTTGGAAATAGCCATCAAAGTTGCCTGTTTCAAAGCTTTCATTACCAGCTCTGAAACACACTTGCAGGGCAGCTGCTGGCCCACAATAGCCAGTAGGGCCTATGCATGTCCTCAGCGCAAGGGTTCTGGTGGTCTGGGTTTTGAAAACTGTTCAGCAGTGCAAAGCCTTATCGCTTTTTCACAAAGCACCTATGAAGTGCAGGGTTGTGTTTTGTTTTTTAAGTTCAGCATTTCCCACACAACTTCAGTGAAGGAGATATTAGCTCAGTAACGGATACAGTGGACAGAGCTAGTAGCAGACTTGGAAGCATTCTGTACTATAGGTAAAAGCATACAGGTAATTTCAATCTAAAGTACTCATTTCAGCCCATGGAATTTGAGTCCAGGATTCTAGCAAGCTGAGTGAAAGAATGAAAGGCAATGCCCCCATGCTTCTGTGGGATTAATGGGATGCTTTGTTAGAAGACACAAGTCTTGTTCCATTAATAGCTAACCTGCCAGGTATGGAACTGTTCTGTCTCCTGCTCATGAATTTCACCTCCTTGCAAGAGCCCCATCTTGAGACTTCAGAAGCCTTTATGACAAGCTGGGATGTGCTTCAGTGTTTTAACTCACTCTCCAATGGCTCAGCATCCTTCAGGTTTAAATGTAAACCTGCAGGAGGCATGAGCTGTGTTTCTGCTCAGCCGGCTCTTGACACCGGTGTCCTTCCTTCTTGCACAGGATGTCCTTTGGGGTTTTATGGAAAAGACTGTGCGCTGATATGCCAGTGTCAAAATGGAGCTGACTGTGACCACATCTCCGGGCAGTGTACCTGCCGCACGGGGTTCATGGGCAAGCACTGTGAACAGAGTGAGTGTGACAGCGTGACACCTCCGGGTGGTATTTCCCCCTGGAATCAGTTTTCCCTACACACCAGAAAATATTATGGTAGAATCCACAACTTTTTAGTGTGAGTTGATGGCCAGTCACTTATCAGCACATTTGACTTCCCCTCCCAAAGACCAGGCCACCTTGGGATTCTTGCTGGCTGTCTTTTCTCTCTAAACTCTTCTGAGTAACTCATCAGTGCTCTGGGTGGAGGGTGTGTGGCCACAGGGATGAAGACAGAATTCAGGTTTTCCATTTGTTCATCCTGGCTCTCTCTTCCTCTCCTTCTTATTTTTGGAACATGGTCGCTCAGCTTTAAGAAAGCCAGTCAAGCTTTCTTCATGGCAGAGGCCCTGGGCTCTTGCAGAAGAGTGCACCCTCGGTGGGCTGGGCACCGCAGGCAAGGGAACAAGTCCACGCAAACACTGACCCCCATTTGTCAGCCTTCCCCAGATAGCCCTTTTATCTGTTTCCACTAAAAATTCCTCACCTTAGTCTCAACAACCTTCAAGACAGTATATTGCCTTACATTTTTTAGTTGTAAAAATCCCACTCAGGGAGCATATGCTCTGTTGGAATTACTCATCCTTGTTTTTCCATTCCCAGGCCAACAGTTATGCATCTGCTCACAGGGTTAGAAGAACATTAGTTCTTAGACTGAGTATTTCAAGGTAGTTTATCGTTCCTTTCCTCTGTGATTCTCATTCAAGATTCAAATGAATAAATAAAGGTCTGAGAGCTGTGTGAGGCTCACTCTTTTATCATAAATAACAGGAAAGGTGCAGGGCATTTCCTGCTTAATGGGGGGTGTGCTCTTGGGAAAGATTACAGCAAAGATTGTAGGCGCCATGTGGCCTGGAAAGCAATCAGCATAGCAGAACTCTGGCAATAAAGCATCCTTCTCCCTCCACCCCACCCACACCTCACAGCACCCTTGGATAGCCAGGTTATCTCAATCTTATGTGCTAAACCCTGGAATATTTTTGCATGTCCTCCTATCTGGTAAACATACAAGAGTGACATCCAGAAATCAGTCTGCATGGAGATAGCCCAATTTTAGTTTTGTACTGCTAGTTCATTAAATCATGAAATAGCTACTAAGTGACACAGTTGCCTGTATCCACTTTTGTGTATAAAAGTATTTTGTGTTTATGTCTAAGTGTCTAAATGTATCTGCACATACACATATGCATCAAAGCCAGAATAGGCTCTAAACTGACTTTCTCTTGAATGCCAGACTGGTTATGGTCTTATTAAATAAAAGTCTCTTAAGTGCATCCATGATCACTCTGAACACCAAATTAAAATGTCCCTATTTTTGGAGACCTCTGCAATGTTCATTTGTAAACAGAAACCTTGTGTTTAACAAAGCACTCTGATAATACTAGCACATTGCCCTCTGCTGCTCACTTTGCAAAAAACATCAGTATTTTGTCATGAATATTTGGTTTAACATGCCTAGGCTATTCTTTGAAATTCATGCCCAACTTTTATTTGAAGACTTTATCATAAAAATCCCACTATTTTAGTCTCTCAGGCTTCAACCTGCAAATCCAAATTTTGAGCCATTTTGTGGTAAATGAAGTTCACCTAGAAAATTCACAAAATTTGCCCCACCCCCCTCTTCTCCTGTTCCCAGCTAATCCAAGTCAGAATGTGACTTTAGGAGGATTCCTGACCCTACAGAAAAACATACATTTTCTAGGAAGCATCTCCACCTTATACTTCCCAGTCTAGTCCCCTCCCATCCCACAGTTTTGCTTGCTGGGGTCATCTAAAATTGCCTTGGTAACAATCTTCATCAGTTCCACTGGGGTTCTACAGAGTCTGTACATACCCATCAAAGAGGTAGGTACATGGAAGCTGAAAGCATCAGGAGCTGTGATGAGGAGCTCAGTCTCTGGCCTTGTGCCACCTGGCCTGTGAGTCCCACCACGGTTCGGGAAATGCTGGCCGTCTCTAGGACATCCCAGGTGGTACAAGTCTGCCTAAACAGGAATCCCCTGAAAGGGCTGGCCTCCAGACACACTGGATCAAACAGTAAGCGACAGCCTTGGCCTAGATTCCCAAGGCTGGAGAGCTACAGTGGACTTTGATCTTCTTCCCAGAGTGCCCTGCAGGAACATACGGCTATGGCTGTCGCCAGATATGTGACTGTCTGAACAACTCCACATGTGACCACATCACTGGGACCTGTTACTGCAGCCCAGGATGGAAAGGGGCACGATGCGATCAAGGTAAGGATACTAGTAAATGATCACTACTTGTATTGTGTGACAATGTACCAGCCAACATTAAATATTTTCACATGTCACCTGCTATAATCCTCATCATGACTGTGCAACACATTATTCATTTAGTTGCCAAATGGATGCCTTATTGTCACTGTCCTACAGATGAGGAAACTAAAGCTCAGAGAGGTTGAGTAATTTGCCCAAGGTCACATAATTAATATGTAGAATATGTCAGGGCTTTGATGCCACATTTGTCTGATTCCAAAGCTCTTGAACTTTCCACTGTGCCTATAATTTTTTCCAGCTTTATTAAGTTATAATTAACCTGTAGAAGGTAATACATATATACAGCTATTATATATATATATATATATACACACACACACACACACACACACATATTAACACATATGTACAGCAGCACAAAGTGCGCAACTTGATAAAGTCATATTCACACACCCAGGAAACCATCACCATAATAAAGATAATGAATACATCCATTTTCCCCAAAAGTGTCCTCATGTCCCTCCCTGCCATCATTGTTCTGTAGCCCCCAGGCAGTCACTGATCTACTTTCTAACATTAAAGATTAGTTTGCATTTCTTAGAATTTCATATGAATGGAATCATACTGTACTCTTTTTCATCTGATTTTGTTTAGTTGACATAATTATTGAGATTGAACCATGTTGTTGTGTGTATCAATACTTACATTCTTCCTACTGCTGAGTAGTATTCCATCGCAAGGATGTACCACAGTTTGTCTACCCATTCCCCTGTTGACGGACATTTGATTATTTCCAGTTTTTTACCATTACAGATAAAGCTACCATGAACTGTAATGCAAGTCTTGGGACATATGCTTTCATTTCTCTTGGGTAAATTCATAGAAGTAGAATGATTGAGTCATACAGTAGGTGTATGTCTGACTTTTTCAGAAACTTGTGCCCATGGTTTTTAACTAGGGTATGTATTAGAATCAGCTGGGAGTACTTGTCATATACATACTCCAACTTTTCTGATGCTGGGGTGGATGGGGACTTTGAGAAAGTGCTTCTGAGGGTTCCTAAGCATGGCCTCCAGAGAGCCCCTAGAGTGTGCAGGGCTGGGCGGTAATAAACACATGGGCAGTAAAGACTAGAAAATTCATATAGGGTTATAAAGCTGGAGCCATCTTAAACTGTAGACTGTGTAGGTACTCATATTTCGCTTTCTTCCATCACGTAACTTTTACATGCCCATGGTTGTTGTTCGACTGTCATAACAATATGATGTTTATTCCACAACCACATGATCATTACAGATGCACTGTAGTCACTCTACACTGGCCTTGGCGCTCTGTTTCAGGGAGTGCTGTCTACCATTTAGAATCATAAAGTCGCAAGGACAGTTGAGCTTGAAGCACCTTCATGGAGGTGCTTCAAGGAAATTTCAGAATATCTGTATCCAATTTGTTTAGAGGCAGGTTTCTTGATTCTCAGTCCATATCTTTTGTTTCCTCATTCAATGGAACACAAGAAAGACGATGTAAAGCTAAATTTTGAATTTTAATGAGGGAAATTTTAGGATGATGTTATCAGGCATCACTGGGACAGACTTTTCTGTTGTAGAAAATAGCTGCTTAGTAGAGTATCTCCAGAGGTACAAATTAGGATAAGACAGATCCAGGTCTTGGACAAGATTTATAATGGAGTTATTCTTGCTTGGAAGGAAAATTACCTTACTCTTAAATATGCTAAGTTTAGACATAAAATTAAGTTAGCCATTTGAGGTATTTAGGAATTAGCCCTTCATAAGCTTAATACGAGATGATAAAGCACAATAAAAATTAGATAAATTGTTACCCCCCATTAATTGCTGGTCTATGTAGTTAATATGAAATATGCGAGAAGCTTCCACACCCTACTGTGGAGTCTGTGGGTTCAGAAAATCCTGTTTCTTTTTTGAGGCTTAATGCAGCATTTTCCTGGGGCGAACAAGCCAGCGACATTTGAAAATGAAGAATGTTTGCCTTCTCCATCCTGCTCTCTTTCTGAAAGTTTCCAAATTAACATTTCATGAACTGAAAATATCCAGGCATTAGCACAGTGGGAGTTTTTTTGTAAATAGAGATCAAACATTGATGTGCCACCTTGTCATCCTTATTCAAATCTCTTTCTCTCCTTTTTTCTAGCTGGCGTTATAATAGTTGGAAATCTGAACAGCTTAAGCAGAACCAGTACAGCCCTCCCTGCTGATTCCTACCAGATCGGGGCCATTGCAGGCATCATCATTCTTGTCCTGGTGGTTCTCTTCCTCCTGGCGTTGTTCGTTATTTATAGACAGAAGCAGAAGGGAAAGGAATCGAGCATGCCGGCAGTTACCTACACCCCTGCTATGAGGGTCATGAATGCAGACTATGCCGTTGCCGGTAAGTCTGGAGGCCCTAGAGGGATTGGACTCCTTGAAAAGCCAGGCTTCATGCTGACTCTTTGACACTGGGTGCTTGGCTGTGCTGTCCACTGTTGCTGCCCATTAGCCCTGAGAAAATGTTATGTTTAAAGATACATTGTGAGAGATGTGTTTCAGCAGTAGTAAAATCGTCACTGTTGTCTTGTGTGAGGGTGTTAAAATTGGGTCCATTTTGTGGTTGTTTTGACTTTGGGGATTTCAACCTGGAGGAGGCATGGCTGGACACCCAGTCCCAAGCTCTGTCACATGGCAGACAGGCAAGGGAGGGGAACTTTATGGCTGTCACTTTACCAAGGTCACGAGGCAGATCAGGGTTGAGGAACAGGTCTTCTGTCTCTGGCTGTGAGTTCTCTCCACGGTGTCTTACAGCCTGTTTCTGGGCCCCCACAGATCATTAACTGCACTGCAAACAAGTTATCTAAGAAACAGTTTTTTGGTACTAGCATATACCTGAACGGTATTTGGTTTTTGGGTGTTAGAACCAAGGCTGTTCTTTAAGAAAACTCTTCTGAGTCTTCCTTTATGTCACAGGTGCCCATAAAAGTAAATTTTTAAACAACATGCTCAATTGTCTAGAGCAGTAAACTGAAATTTGGGAACTTAAAATATTTATTAATTTGGGGGCAATTACTGAGGGATTTCAGGTGGGTTACAGATTTTTAACACCCTGGTTCTGGGGATACATAAAGCAGCTAATTAACTTAGAAGTACATTTCTAGTGCAGAATATTGTAGCAAGAACTCCAGGGTTTAAAAAAAGAGGGAAGTTATAGCAGAAGCAGCTTTCAAGCAACACCTTCCCAGCTTGTACAGGCCCCATAGCAAAGGGCACTTGGCTGTGGGTACTTTCACACTCTTCCAGGAGGCAGGTAGGCAGGTAGGCAGGCAGGCAGGCAGATGCCTGCTGCTTCTGGAAGGCTTGCTGAGTATGCTGGGCAGGAGGATAGTCCGCCCAGCATGTGATGTGGAGCAATCCAAACATTCGCCCTTGTTAGCTTGCTTCTCTTTTTTCCACACAGAGGTAGGGGCACCTGCCATCTTTACCATTTCCTTCTCTTCTTGCAGAAACCCTTCCTCACAGCAATGGTGGAAATGCTAACAGCCATTACTTCACCAATCCCAGTTACCACACTCTCACCCAGTGTGCCACGTCCCCCCGCCTCACCAGCAGGGTCAGGATGACCATCGCGAAGGTGAGAGGCCATGGCTTACATCGATGGAGGTGGGCAGGGGAGAGGAAAGGAGCAAGCCTGGATCGGGGCCTGCTGTTTGCCTGATGCCGTCCCAGTAGGTTATGTCTTACTTATTCCTCTAAGCAATCCTGTGGGTGCGTCTTCAGATCTCAAGTTTACTGACAAAACACATGCGTAACAAGGAATGTCAGTCACTTCCAAACATAGCTCCTAGCTAGTGAGGGAGGCAGCTGCGATATGAGTCAAGGTCTCTCTGTCTCTACTATTTGTCCTCCATTGTACCTCTTTGGAAAAATGTTTCTAATAATGCAGGAAGTTTTAAAATAATGCCTCGTAGTAGACCATCAGCAGACTCAATCCTGGGTAAAATTGCCCATTTTGTCTTTCCTGACTACATGTCTTCTAGTGCCCTTCCCTAGCCACCTGTACTATAGTAAATAAGAACAATAATCATGCATTTATTTAGGTTGAACCCATGAAATTGCATTTTTATAGGTAAAAAGTTATCAAATAGAAACTATGTTCCAAGCATTTCTAATCATTTCACAAATAGAAACTCATTTAATCCTCACCCCAATCCTCTGAATCCATAGTGATTATTATCCCCATTGTACAGTTGCAGAGAGGTTGAAGATCCAGGGTTGTCGAGCCCAGAGTTGCTGCTGTAGCACCCTCCAGCTCACTCCCAGTCTCCTCCAGTGCTCTAAAATCCCAAACACTTTTCCCTTCCAATTGCCCCAAATTACATTTCTAATCTCTGTCATCAAATGCCAGCATTCTATTCGAAGGAAACTGAGCTGATTAAGTTAATTCAGTTGCAATTAAATTAATGCAGCTGCATTTTAATTATAGTTAAGAATTAAATGCACTTTACATTCTCCAGGGACTTTCATACTCATCATTCCATTTGTTCTCCTACACATTCAGAAGGGAGGCAAACTAGATCACCTTATCTTGTGTTCATAGCTAAGAGAACTGCTAAGAGTCCCTGGATACCCATACAAGATCCTACAGTATTTGATGGGAGAGCTCTAACCAAGAATTTGTTTTTTTCCAGTCCAAAATTCCATGTGTGTAAACCCAGTTAAAGTCTAATTGGCAAAGTGAAATGAAGAAGTTGAGGCAGTGGAGCGAGCAGTTAGGGTCAAAGGTCATGTACCTCCGCTGCCTACTAAGGCCCACCAGGTGGAAATGGCCACTGCAGCCCCTCCGCACAGCCTCATTTAAGAACCGGTCCTTGACACCTGCGGTGGATGAGCTTTCCCCAGATCAGTAACACCATGTTGGGCCACATTGCATTCTTTTTGTATCTTTTTTATCGTTTATATTTTCAATAGTCAAAGAACAATCAGCTGTTTGTGAATCTGAAAAATGTGACTCCCGGGAAGAGAGGCCCTGTGGTGGACTGCACGGGCACACTGCCAGCGGACTGGAAACACGGCGGCTACCTCAATGAGCTCGGCAAGTTCCCCCAGGGGCCGTCCTCGGCGAGCTCCTCTGTCTCCTAGTCACCTCAGATAGTCATAGATGGGTGTCGGCGCCAGAGCAGGCTAATGAAAATGTGCATGAGAAGACAAAATAATAGAATTGTGCCCAATATCTGTATGGGGCTTATTACTGTCCTGAGCACTTTTTAATTTAACGATCATTTATTGAGTTCCTAACTGTGTGCCAAGAACTGATGAGACAAGGATTTCTGCCTGCTTGTAGCTCCCATTCTAACTCTACATACATTAACTTACCTCATTGTCACAAATAATACTGATAGGTACTGTTCTTATCATCTCCATGACATGGCTGAGAGCCTGAGTCGTGAAGAGGGTAAGTAATTTAAGTAAGGTCCCAAAGCCTATTAAATGACAGAACTGGGATTTGAACCCAGTCAGCTTAGTACCAGGATGTGGGCTCCTCTTTGCTCTCTCTTAATATGAGGCACCCAGACTTGAGGCCTTCTCCCACTGTAGGTAAAAAAAGAGCGATCAACAGGGATATAGTGAGTCAGAAGTTCACAGATGCTTTGGAATCAGGACGCTTCACACTCTTCAGAGTTATCAAGAAGCCCAAAGAGCTTCTGTTGATGTGGATTATATCTATTGATAGTTACCATATTGCAAATTAAAACTGAGACCATTTTAAATCATTACTTATTTACTTAGTTATTTATAATAACAATAATCTCACTTCATGATAACAAAATGCATTTTTATGAAACAGAACCCTGTAAGATGGTAACTACACTTACTACAGTGAACATTTAGTAATGTGTCTAATTGTTGGATCACTATGTAGTACACCCAAAACTGATATAATATTGTGTATCAACTATGTTTCAGTAAAAACATTTTAAAAAAGAAAGGAAAAACAAAAGAAAAAAACACTCCATTTTCAAAAAAAATTAGTGAGAAGAGCATCATTGTCTACCCTTTTTATAAGTCTCTTTAGCATCTGGCTTCCTAGAGAATCACTAGATTCTCAGAGCTGCTTCTGCGTTCAGTCAGTGGTGATCTTACACTTGGTGTAGCTCCTGGAAAATTCCACCATACTCTTGATGGAGAGTGAGTGAAAAATGTAAATAATATCATGTTATTATGAGAATAGTTTTGATCTCTTGTCCCTCCTGCAAAAGGGGTGGCAATTCCTGGACCACAATGTACGAACTTAAAGAATGAGACCCCACTGAGTATATGGTGGCCTTTCCAAGCACGTGCACCTTATTTTCAGGGAGGAGCTTGGCCATCCAGTGACTAACGAGTGTGTGGTCCATTATGGGTATGGGTATCAAACACTGTCATCATTTGTATTTATTTGGTGGTAGGGCTGCTAGGAAACCCCATTTTGAATTTCAGATAAGCAACTAATGTTTTTACTATAAATATATCCCAAATGTTACATGGGGCATGCATATACTAAAAATCGTTTGTTATTTCTCTGAAATTCAAATTTAACCTGCCTTCCTGTGTTTTTATTTGCTCTCCTGGATGGGTCCTTCCATGAATCTTATTTTGTAGAGGAATCAACTAGGAAGCACAGAGAGGTTAACTCTCTATCCAAACTTTCATCAGAGGAAGTGGGTAAAGCCAAGTCTTGAAGGGGGTCTTCTGACTGCTCCCCCGTGATCTTTCTGTGAATATCATATATGCCAAGTCACCTGAGCCAAATGTAACAACTAATCCTGTGGACTCTGGAAACGCCTCTTACTATAGAAAAGCAAATGTGTCAGTAGGAAAATGAGGACAAATTATTTACTCTTATTTGCTGTGTACACCAACATTATCAATGAGGATGTGTATTTCTGAACGCCTCCTAAAATTATTTATGTGCAAGATTCACAATATGCTTATTGATGAAATCATTTAACATTAGGGGGATTTTTTAAAAGCTTAATTAACATTAATAATTTTGCTCTAAATGGATATTGGGAAAATAGCACCCATCCCTACTGAGAGAAAGGCTCTCTTTTTCCACCTTCACCTGCTGTCGTTTGCCTTGATTCCAGAGCCCACAGCCACTGCAACGGGCCTGTATAGACTTCTCTGCTTTCTGTCTCAGTGAGACGCATGGGACTGATTGTGGGGAATGTAAAATCCATATTGAAAATTCTGGATCACCTTTATGTGTTTCCATCCAAGAGTAATTCTGCATTTAATGTCCCTTTAAGGTTGTTGCACAGAGAAAGTCTTCCCTTCCCAAGAACTGAGTGAGGCACATTTTGGATGATGAAATGTGTAGGTGTTTTAAAGATGGAAAAGTCATGATGTTGTCTGAAAGAGCCCCGTGCTTGACACAAAAGCCCTGAGATCGATTTCTGGTTGTTATATGACACTGGGTCAATCACCCTCTTAAGGCTGATTGGTTCATTTGTAAAATAGCAATAATGATCCTATTCTGGCTCATTTGTGTGAGTTAGATTAAACCAAGCATTTGAAAGCATCTGTCCAGAGATTGGGACATACAGGAGTTTATGAGGAGTCCCCCTGTTCTCTTGTAGGACAGCACCCTGGTCTTCCATGGCAGTGAAGAGAACATCTGGCAGGGGAGTCTCGTCTCAGCGCCACAACTCTTGTTCCCAAATTTACTCTCTACCCCATGCTGCTGCTCTCTTTAAATCCCATGGAGAAGGCTAGCCATTGCATGGCTAATACCAAAATGAGTGTTTAATAAGACTTTGCTACTGTTTGGAAATGGCCAAGGGAATTTGGCAAAGAGTAACATAGAGTTCCAGGGAGCTCTCGGAGGCCACAGGCCCTACCCATCTTCATGGGGTCCCTTTACAAAGTCTGAGAATCCCCAAGACCAGCCTCAGGATCAGTAATTTGCTAGAAAGACTCACAGAACTCCCTGAAAGCTGTTATAATCCTAGTTACAGTTTCTCATAGCTTGAGGGTACAGATTAAAATCAGCCAAGGGAAGACACCTGGTGCATGAAGTCAAGGAAGGGTCAAAGCAAGAAACTTCCAGTTGGCCTTTCCCAGTGAAATCAAGGAATGTGTTAACTTCTGCAGCACTAACAATATACAAAGTGTTGCCAACTGGGGAAGCTCACCTCAGCCTTGGTGTCTAGAGTTTTTATGAGGGGTTGGTCACTAGATATGGCACCATGTGGTTAACCTTCAGTCACCAGCCTGTCTGGAGGTCAAACTGATGCCAGGTGACCCAAATCCCTCCCATGGGCCACTTTCTTAGACTATCCAGAGTAGCTCTATAGCCCTCGCTCTTACCTAGGCCCCCAGGTAGACAAAAAACACTTACTGGACAGGACATTCCAAGGACTTAGAGATCACCTTGCAGGAATCAAGGGCAAAGGCCAGACCTCTGTCTGGGAAGGTTAATTCTTCACTAGTCATCTTTATCCTGCCTCCCTGCACAACTCAGCACCTCTCCCACCAGCGGGGAGCTGGGCTAGACTTCTCAGCCCAGACCTGAGAGAGTATGCCTCAGAGAAAATGTTCCCTTTTGCTGTCCTACGATGATGGATATTAATACACCCTCTCCCCACTTTAGGGGATACTCTCTTTCTCCACAAAAGTGTGTCCCGGAGGACATGACCCTCAGAACTTGAGTTTAACATCGCTGTAGGGAATGCATGCCCAGTAGTAGGGGTTCATTTCCTTACCATTCTCATATTTATTGGAGTGTTCCTCACAACCCATCGCTTTACTCTGTTTCTAACCCAAATCCATAACATTCCTTTAAACGATAAACAGAAAGGCCTTGGAATGCTTACAGATAGACTGAAGCTGAGGGTACCGTGACACATTATAGTGTCCCAGCATTGACACACCATTTATATGGCACTGCAGAGTTCACAAGGCCTTTTCATAGGCTCTCTTTTACTTAATGATCACAACAACCTTGGGAGGCTTGGGAGGCTTGGAAGGCAGGTTTCATTTTCCTCATTTTAGAAGTAACAAAATCGACACTCAGAGAGTTTAACATCTTGCCCCCAGTCACGTGGCTAACACAGAAAGGAATCTAAGCCCTTTGGCTCAGTTTTCGTCTTGGCTGTGTCCTTTCTGCTGTGCAACCTGGAATCAAGTGTACTTGTTCACTTGTGCCTCAGTTTCTACCCTGTGTTTTGTTTAATATAGTTGGCATACAATGTTGTATTCATTTCAGGAGTACAACATAGTGATTCGACATTTACAGACATTACAAAATGATCACCGTGATAAGTCCAGTTACCGTCTGTCACCACACCAAGTTATTGCATACAGTGTGATTGACTGTGTTCCCTAGACTGTACTTCACTGATCAGCCTTTTCCAAAGTCACTGCAAATGAGCAGGAGAATGAGCAGAATGATGTATATGTGTTTTTAATTCTAAGCACCAGGGATGTCTGGCACGGATAATCTGGTGGAAAGGTTTGAAAAGTAGCAGCCTTGATTATTTCCTGCTGTGCGGAGATGGTGGGTACTCAAACCATCCTCCTCCATGTCCTTGGGATAGTAGGTGGATTTCCTCTTGTTTTCAGTTCTCACTGGATATTTTCTTTTCCTTTATCACAGGTGCTTTTGGACTTGACAGAAGTTATATGGGGAAATCCTTGAAAGGTAGGGTATATGTCTGAGGAAGAAAAACATTGATCAGAATGGCAATTTAAAAAAAAAATTTTATTTGAGAGCCTGAAATAATTTGCTAAATGAGCAAAGGTGGCAGCATAGAGAACATGTAGAATTGTTAGTGTGGTTAATTACTCCAGCAAAGACTCAAACATGGTTGACTGATGTCAAGAAAGTGTCCATAGGTAGATCTTGTTTAAGTCCGAGGGAACAAAAGTTTCAGTGTGCTGGACAATCACTCATGTTTCCTTCAAAGGAAATATGCCTTATGGCTGAGAGGAGTGTAGGAAAGGAAAGAGCGGGGAAAGGAGGAAGCGATCAGACGGTTATTCAGGAGGAATTTGTGCAATAACTTCATGTGCCCAGTGCTGAGTGAACAAATGGCTTCCTAACCATAGTAATAGAAGCTTCTCATGCTCTTGGGACCATCAACAGATGGTTTCTTGATCGAAGCTTTTGAGAATTCAGACACTATTAGTGAAATGGAATGGTATTAATTTTATGTGAGTGATAATCAAAATGAAATCAAGTCCATGATGTTTACATCAGTACTCAGTGAGGAGCTAAAATTACCTTTTAGATGGGTAGTTTTACAGCAAATTCTCTCCAAAGTAAGTGGAAAATGTATAGTATTATCATCAGCTTCAATAATTATGGAAAACTAGCTACAAATAAAAAGAAATAATCTGCTCAATAAAATTCTTGCCGAGGAAAAAATACTGTTGTCCGTGCAATAGCATTTGCTTTTTTCCACCATCTCTCTTCACAGACTTGGGAAAGAATTCTGAATATAACTCAAGTGACTGCTCCTTAAGCAGTTCTGAAAACCCATATGCCACTATTAAAGATCCACCTGTGCTTATCCCCAAAAACTCGGAGTGTGGCTACGTGGAGATGAAGTCACCAGCACGGAGAGATTCCCCATATGCAGAGATCAATAACTCAACTTCAACCAACAAGAATGTCTATGAAGTTGGTGAGTTCTAACCAAAGAAAGGACCTAGCATGCAATTTTTTTTGAAGCAATTTTAAAGTCTTTGAGAATACAATAGCACATAAACCATATTGAAACCTTATTGAAAATAATGGCCCATATTTTAAATGCAACCTTTGTTTACAGTGATCATATTAATTGGCATCAAATATGTTTTTTAGGGAAAATACCATTTAGAAAATTTAGTAAGTTTTCCTTATCTCCCGCCTGGTCATCCATCTTTTGTTTTGTAACCATAGAGAATGTGTTAAAACACATGTGGAATAGCATATGTATCATATTAGGTAATATGTCAACTTAGCCAAAACAAATGGTTCAAGTGGATTAAACAGGTGGTTCCATTTCCTGGTTGCATTCATTATATTAATGCTTTTAGCAGATTGAAACATTTTGCTTTTAAATCCGTTTAATATAACAATCTCAGAAGTGATTTGATGCAAATTAATATGAATTCAGTATAACATTAGAGGTATTTTGGTTGCCCCTTGAAATACCATTTGGAGAAAGTTAAAACATACCAGAGCTATATCATTCGTTAGATAGCAGGACTATATATTTTAAATTTTCTATCTCTCAGTAATTACGATCGATACTTTAAAAAATTCTCTACTACTTGTAAATTTGAAGTGGCTAACTTAACTCTAGTCACTAGTAATTCATCTTCTGCCATAGACATTCCCTGAAAAGATATGTAACTATTTTTAAACTACTAAGAACAGCTTTTTAAAATGGAACACATAGTGTACTTTTATTCTTAAAAGTCAGTAACAATTGCCCTTTGAATTATCCCATAAGCGCACCACTGTAAAATGGGAATTCTACTGAAGGCCTGGGTCCTATAGTTGTGAATTTAAATGTTTCCATGAATATATAGGAACATAAGGTGGTCAGTCTTCTCACCTGTAGAGTAAGGGTTTTGGACTAGATTATCTCCCAGGTGTTTTACAGACAATGATTCATATCCAGGCTTTCTGTATATTCCCTTGATGTCATCATCCCAACTGTACCGTCGCCCTTTTGTTCTGAGTACCTTGTTTACATCAGTGGGTCTGTCAACCCCAGAACAGGCACCTCTGTGTGACTACGAAAAGATTATTTGTTTTAAAATTAATACTGCCTTATATTTTTATAAAAGCCCCTATTATGTGTTTGATCTGTACAAGAAATGCCTTATTCTATTTTTAAAAATTTTTCCACTGCTGTTAAATTAATGTGTCCCTGGTTGTCACAGAACCGACAGTGAGTGTTGTCCAAGGAATATTCAGCAATAACGGGCCTCTCGCACAGGATCCCTATGACCTCCCCAAGAACAGTCACATCCCTTGCCATTACGACCTGCTGCCCGTCCGGGACGGTTCCTCCTCCCCGAAGCGAGAGGACGGTGGTAGCAGCAGTGAATGACACAAAGGACCACTCGGTGGCCACTGGAGCCACTTCCAGGACCGCAGTCGGGTTCTTCTCCATCCTCAAGCCGGCGCCTCGCGGGAATGTTCATTTACTCCGTGCACATGGCTGCGCATGAACCAGAGAGCTCAAAGCTGAGGCTGACTGACCGTAGATCCTTTCCGTATAGGTGGCTCGGGAGGAGGTATCAATGTGATTTCCCAATCGGCTCAGTTTTAGAACTGCGCCTGTGAAGCGTGACTCAGTGTAAAGTCTTGGCTAAGAGCGTGAGCTGGCAGACCTCCTTTGGGGACACGGGTTGCAGCGGACGTTGGTGTTAGTGCTTGAAAATTTTAAATTTAAATATTTTCTTTCTCATTCACGTTGTAGAGCTGTATCTAGGATTGTGCAGTTTGCCATAAAATTAAGTGTGAATCGTTAAACATGTAGAAGAAAAGGCACGTATTATTGAGTCCTTATTCAGCTGGACTCCGAATTATAACAATGATACGAACCCAGAAAGAAACATTCTGTCAAGTGGCATACCTGAATAGACTTTGAATAAACTCTAGAAGTGGGTAGCAAATTTAATATGAAAATTTTAGACTCTTTTTTTAGAATGAAGAAATATACAGCTAGGATTATTTTAGAAATACTAGAATTATTTCAGTGATCAACATACAGGTGTCCTAGGCTGATGAGTCTTCTCTGTTTGACCTTTGGCCCACCTTAGATCCATGACATTATTCTGATTACTATCCTGATCATACACGTTCACCCCTTGAGATCTGTAACATATCCACAGTTATTTCATAAGCATAGGAATGAAATAATTTTATTTTTGACAGACTGGATTGAGTGAGTGTATAATGACTGGAAAAGGTTGTAAATGTTAAGTGAAACAAGATGCTTAAGTTTTGTAAACCATTAGTCATACACGCTGTAATATAGAATTAGCGGAAAGCTTTGATTAATTTTTCCCCTAGAAGTGACCGAAATATTTTTGTGCATATTTGAGAAAAGGGCACTTTCCTTTTATTAATTGTTGGTTTAGAGAAACTATGCTTAAGCTGGTCTTTTGCATTGCTAATGTGACATGTACCCCATTTTTCATTAATTTGTATTCCCATTTTTAAGCTGTATATTCTGTTTTGTAGTGTTTGGATTGTTAATGAAAAAAATTCTATGTTCATTGTTTCTTGTATTATTGTCACTTATCTTTCTGCTTGATAAAAGTTCATTGTTCTTTTTTTCTTTTGAAGGGAGAAGATGAACATATATAAATTGAATGTATTAAAATTGGTCATTACTAAAATAGACAGTAACCATAGGTGAATGGCTCATACCTGAAATAGAGAAGCTTTCTCATATTCCATAATGGAGTTCCTTTAGATCTCTGAGTCTTGGTTAAAGCAGGGGAAAAGGGACTGGGGAGCCATTGCTACTGAACAAGTACCACAGACTGATCTCGCTAATGCGTTTCATTAGGGCAATCATATATTCGATCATCCAAACCGGAACACTTTTGAGAATAAATAAGGGTATTATTAATAATTTTCCTGCAATGGGCTTAAATCCAGGCAAACCAGAACGGATGTTCATCCTGTGCTTACTTACCACTCAATAACACTTTTTACTCCAAGGTAGTCGTCTCAAGAGAATACTGATATGGTGCAAGAAAACCAGTTTCTCTTTGACCTGCCTGACCAAGCCTAAAGTCTAAGAGGATGAACGAGGAAGCAACTTTATGAAAACAGTGTTCATCAGTCTTTTACAGACATGAAACCCTAGGTGGTGTCCTTTCTCAGTGAGTCAATCAAACAAATATATCTTGTGCCCCTGTCCTGCCAGTAGATTACATAAGGCCGTGTCCCTGCCGTTTACCCAGCTGGGCTGTCCAGTGATTGCATGTCACGTCCCTGCACCTGTGGCGGGGTGCTTTGGTCAGGGTGATGATAGAACAAATACCCTTAGGGAACCCCAAAGCTAATTCAGGGAAAAAGAAAATTGCCTAGAACATACTCTAAAAATAGTTGGTTTATTCCAACAGTTAACTACTGGCTGACACTTGGCTCTAGGGGGCAGATGTCCAATCGAGATGCTTGTGGGTCAGTGGCCACAAAGGGCCCTTTTCATTGAGGAAAAAATAAGACATTTTTCCCTTTATTTTTTAAGGATCATTTCTTCTGAGCTCCATGATAAGTTTGAGTTCCCCTATTACTCCCAGGAGATAGGTTAAAAAAAAAACAATTTCTTTTCTTATTCCACTGTAAAAAAAAAATCCTAATACTTTATGTACAAATGCAACAGCAGCTTAAATAGAAAACCTGGGCAACAGATGTGGACTCCAGGGAGGCCCTACCATCCCTCCCTTTCCATTCTTTCTGGCAAATCAATTGCTCAAGATAAGCTACTGTCCTGAAATGGCATTTATACCTGAGGCGATTCTTACCAGGGTTCACTTGGAACTTTTCAAAAATCAGAACACATTTAGCATTTTGGCTATCATAAAACTGCATTATATTTGGAGAGGTCTAGCTGAGAAGTCAAAATTTCCTAGATATTTTGATAATATAGTCGGGTAGTGAGAGAAATACGTCTGTCAGAACGAAAATTAAAGGTAAGATAAAAAGGAACTGACCATTTTTCCCCCTAAAATTACAACCTTTTGGACCTTTCCAGATATATCAAATTTAATGTAATGGTGATGTCATCCTTCATACATAGTGAATCTATTCCCATGGTCTTTGAATTCATACATATTAATTTGGGGCCCTAAAACTTTCTTCCCTATATCCTATAGTGGTCAAAGCAGTGAATGAGCATGGCCATACCCAGCAAAAGCCATTCATGTCAGCCAATAACATGGCCCAAATGATAGCTCATATGCTTGCTTTAATATGGAGCATATGTTCTTTGTAGTTAATTACATGATAAGGAACATTTCATAATTTTTTGCAATGCTTCATATAAATTCCTCTCCCATACTATCCTAGTACTGTTAACAGAGAGTTTAATGTGTTCAGTATGACCTCCACGGAAAATCATATTCATCAATTTCAGGAAAACCAAGGCAGAATTTTATAATAGGACAGTTATAACCTGTCCCAATCAAATCCTTTAATACAACTGTGTGTCACAAGAAATGGAAACTACTTTATGAAAATGATCATCAACTCCAAAGAGCCACAGTAGTATTTGTCAGTTATTGGGGATTTCTCAATCATAAATATTGCGAAAGTTGCACAAGAGTATCACAATGCCATTTAGAATTCATATCAATATTAAAAGTTCACTTACCACTTAAAATAAGATGAAATCATTAAAAATTGAGTTTTAAGATTATGCTTTTAAAAATACATTTTCTATGTCTGGGTAACATGTCTTTATTATTCAAGGTAAATATTTAAGAGATATTTGGTCTTACAGGCTTTATGTTATGAAGTGTGCATGGTTAGACAAGTGTGAATCCCATGGTATGAATGGGTATTTGTTTCTTAACTAAAGATGTACAGAAAACTGCCCTTTCAGGTCCTCTTAATATTGGTGTCCTAATACTGGGTCTGCTTATTCTAGCTCAATATTTAGTCCAGGTTTCATTTTGATATGAACAAATTGCAATATATATTTTTAAAAGGAAAAAAAATCAAAATACATTAGGATTTTCTTGATTGTAGCAAATGAAAAAATGCTTTTGGTGTTAAAATATCTCTATTTTCCAAAGATGGTAAGCTTTCATTGGTATTAGCCTACATTGTCATTTATATCACCGAATGAGTTTATAGATTAATGCAATAAACTTTCTAATTAAAAAACTTTTATACAGTGTGTATTTCTATGTCTTATTCTACTGTTAGTTAACAGAAAGAAAAAATTCAAGATCTTACTGTAAAAATTAATGTTTTTTTTCATGTGTGGCCCCAGAGCACTTTAGATAGACATTTAAAAACAATTACATTTCATTACATTTAATCGCTTATGTGTCTGCTTTCCCTTCAGACGACTGTTTCTTTAAGGACAGAGGCAACATTCTATTCATATTTGGATCCCCGGAATCCAGGTTAGTGGTTGAGGTCAGGTCTTCTGTAAATAGCTTTAGGTTATCTTATGTGGTGGATTTGTTTTTTAAATCTCAGTAGCCTGTTAATGTTTTCTTTTATAATTAAAATATTTTTGAAGTATTCACTTTATAGCACTGTATTCTAGGGATCAAATATGAAAAAAGCAGTTTGCCATGGTATTCTTCTTCTCTCAATAACTGTATTTACTGAGGGCCTGAGCTGAAATGCAGAGAAATATAGAACATCAGCTATTTTCAAGTAGCTCATTATTTAATTTGGGACATAAAGCATCTTACTAGCCATGTGATTTTGGTAAGTTATTTACCTGCTCAGGGCCTTGGTTTCTGAATTGTAATATTTTGAAAATATGAGTACCCATATTACAGGGTTTGTAAGAATCTAATAACTTCATACATACTAAAAACTTCAATGCGTGACGCATAGTACATAGCTGGTAAATGTTAGCTATCATCATTGCTATTATGAAAAATTAGCTAATAATATGAGCCAGTTTGCATAACCAGATAAGTGATGAAGCTGGTAAATCAGAAGTGAGCATTTATTGAATATTATAAGAGCTACATCATCATGTGATCATATCCTATCTATTTTTATACCATCCCAAAATTCCATACATATTTTATGTTAGAGTAGTAATTTAGGAAAGCAATAATAATGTGATTTCATCTTTCCTTAGCATATTATCTTCCTGAGAATTGAGAATACTTTTTAAATGTTTGGATATGAGTTTCTGGAAAGATGGTGACCTGACCTCACATCCCTGTTCTGGAGGGTACAGCCATCCAGAAGTAGTCAAGAGCTGATCCTGGCACCCTGAAGAGGTTCCATGAACAGTGAGACATCAAGTCCTTGAAAGAAGGGCAGATGGGGGCAAAATGTAACTGGAAGTTGCTGGCAGTTGATGGGGGTGGACTATAGACAGTGGGGGTGGACTACAGACAGTGCTGGGGAGACCCAGAGACTTGGGGGTGCACACAAGGAAACAATAAGGGAAGAAAGCCTCTGCTCTTGGCACTGCGCAGCTCTGAGATAGGCTAATAGTCAGTCCTTTGTGTGATGGCATCTCAGGAGGAGCAGTTTCCATGTTGGGCTAAGGTCAGCCTATTCCTTACTTGCACTTTCAAACTAAGAGGACTTCTGCCTCTGCATCTGCAAAGGGGCCAAGGGAACTATTGGCTGCCCACTGGAGGTAAATTCCTTACCCTAACTTGGAACCAGAGAGATCCACTGAGTGTTGAAAACCAGCACACTGTTAACATGAATAGGCAGAGAAAGAATACAGGGTACTTGATGGGAACATTACAGTCCATAGAGAAAGAAAAGAAGCTGAACTGGAAAACTATAGTAAGCCTCTCTTATGGGGAAGGAGCTAATGTGGAAAATGAAAGAAAACCTAGATAGAAAATGATTTAAACTCTTAAATGGATATAAGTACAGTATCAGAGAGAGTTTCATAGAACTGAAGATAATAATTTCCTAATTTAAAAATTCAATGGAGGGATGTAAAAAAAAAAAAAAAAACAGTGACTTCTGAGGCTGAATTAATGTTTTAGAAGATCAAATGCAATCAAGAGTAAAATTCCAAAAATGATAATCATGGGTGAGAAAAACATGAAAGATTCATCCAGGAGACCCAATATTGAAGCAGTTGCTGATCCAGGAGAAAAAAGAAATCAAGGAGACCTAATAATCAGAGAAATAGTTGAAGAAAACTTCCATAAACTGTGCCCTTCCATAATGTGACTCTTTCTGATTTTCAATTCTTTCAGATATGAAAGGATCTACTAGGCTAATGAAACATAATTGATAGAAAAATATGGAGAGAGGCATGTCCTTGTAAAGTCTAAGGATAGAAAATCAAGCTTAAAATGGCACAAGCAGAATTACCAGATGGCTTACAATGGAAGGATAATTATATTGAATAGAGAAAGTATAGGGCAGTAGCAGGAGTGGGGAGGAGGCAACGTGGGAAAGAGCAGGAGACTGACAAATTGGGTGGTGTATCTGTCTGCTGTTCTGCAAACAGCTGCCCCTCTTCCCAGGATAGCAGATTGTTAAATAGCCCCACTCCATTCTGCAGGAAATCTCTGGCCCAATCGGCATAGATAAGACAGAGACAGTGGCAACAAGAAGAGGAGAAACAAGAAGAGCCTGTGTGACTGGCACAGGATAAGTGGGAAATACCAAAGTACCAGTTCATCACCCTTTATTGAGTTGTTATCAAGGAATCAGCAGAAGTGTGATCAAGAACAAAAACTGAAAGTCCTGCATGGCTGTTGGTTTATGGCAGGTTGTACTTCTTCCTATATTGATGGCCTGGACTTCTTCATTGATGATAAAGCAATAGAAAAATCTATATATGCCACAGAGTGGCCAGTTTGCCATGGTATTCTTTTTAATTGATGATACAGTTTAATAAAAGATTCCAAGGATTTATAAATTGTGATCCAAGGCCTTAATACTACTAATGCCTTAACATTTGCAGCTCAATTCCTTTGTTAATGGGAAAGAATTGTCCTTGTAACAATCCTTAAAGTTGAATGGAAATATGATACACTTAGTGTAGAATTTAAAATAAGGATTTTGATGTATGATAAGTATTCAAAACCAAGATATCAAGTATGGATAATAAATATAGGAGAGGAAAAAAGGCTACTGTTTATTTCAAAATTGGTTTCAGAAGGTAAAGCATTCTGCTGGAGACCCACTTTGGGAATCTTTTTAGATTTTAGGCCCCAACTTTTAAGATTCAGACACTATTGATGACTTCAGCCAAGATAATCAAAAGTTACATTACAGTTTATTGTGGGAAACAGGGCTATGGAAGAAGCAGATACTCTAAGGAAGAAGCCTATGGGATCGCATCCAGATTCTGTCATTTACAATCTGTCAGATTCAGAGCATTTGCAATATAATAGTTTTGTCAATGTTAAAATATCTTTTGAGAATTAAAAATACAAATAAAGCACTTAGTTATGATACCAGCCATATAGAAAGGCCTCAGTAACTGATAACTGTTATTAACATAAATCTGTCGGTCACCTTGTGACCAATTGTCTTTGGTAGATTCATTCCCTTTCTACTTCCCAAACCATCCGGGAAACCAGATTAAGGTCATCTAGGCAGCTGGGTTGTGTGGCTAATGTTACACGTTCAGTAACAAGGTGCACTTACGCTTTAACCAAACTCCATGAACAGCACCAGTGTGCTGCATCATGAAGCTGGAAATACACTCTGGTATATTTGATGATTGACACTAAACACACCACAGAATGGACAATACACTGCTGAGCTAATATTTAAGCCTTTTGATTTTCTAGGCTTCTACCTGGCTGCACAGGCCAGTTTGGCTTTAGCTTCATCTTGGACATTAAGACAGCTGGGAGAATGGATAGCAATATTGTCCTCTCTGAAGGTCCAGCCATGATCACGGCATTGAGACATTGCTTCCCCAGTATTTGGAAGAAAACTTCTGGCGCTATACCGAAATTAAGGTAAAGAAGTCTGTGACTGTAGACAAAAGCCAAAGTTTATTAACCCTGTAGTCATTACATGCCACATGCAGTTTTGGGGGCTCTGTGCTGGCATCAGCGCTTGAGCTCTGCCCGTAGGACATGGATTGCTGTACGACATAGGACCATGATGTAAGCAGAGCTAGTGTTTGCCATCACGTTCCAATGTTTGGGGTCATGTTATAAGATTAATTTTATAGTTAATGGGCAAAGAGCTAACCTTCCTTATTACCATTTTGTATCAATAGTTGATAAACCTGGCTTGACAATAATATATCTTTGTATTATATAATAATGTAATTATGTGAATGTAGAAGAAAGGAAAATAATTAACTATTTTGCTTCAGATTGAGTGTCTCAATCTTATATGTAACAAAAACAAGACGGTTCTGGTTTTCTGTGCTGATGCTTTATATACTTACAAGGTATCCAGAGCTGGGTGGAATTCAAGAATTCAAGGTAACAATGCTTGAATTGCACACATGCAAAATATGAAATAACTCTTTTCTTTTTTATACTTATACTTGGAGGAAAAAATACAAAAGGAGCATTATTCTTAAAGAAGCAACAAATTATTATTATTATTATTAAGGTATCATTGATATAGAATCTTATAAAGGCTTCAGATGAGCAACATTGTGGTTATTACATTCATCCATACGGTCAAGTTCCCCCCCCCACACGCCATTGCAGTCACTGTCCATCAGCGTAGTAAGATGCTATAGAGCCACTACTTGTCTTCTCTGTGCTGTACTGCCTTCCCTGTGCCCCCCCTACATTATGTGTGCTGATCATAATGCCCCTTAATCCCCTTCTCCCTCCCTCCCAACCCACCCTCCCACCCGCTTCCCTTTGGTAACTTCTAGTCCCTTCTTGGAGTCTGTGAGTCTGCTGATGTTTTGTTTCTTCACTTTTGAAAAGGCAAAAAATTTTTTAAATATCCCCATGGTCTTGTTTACACATTCATGGAATTCTAGTTATCATCATTTAAAAATTTTTTCTATCATCCTCCAAAATATTGGGAAGATTTTTAAAATAAATGCTTTTGGGACTAAGAAATGAGTACAGACTATTCTGCTTCAACATGTTTATAACATCTATAAGCTCTTGAGCAGGTGGTAAATAGAAAACAGAGGACAAAATAAAGTGAAGATTAGTTTTTATGCAATTTTTCTTAGCCAAAGGGAGAAAGAATAGTGGAAATGAGATTATGGTCTTTAAGGGAAAAGGGAACACTCTAATATTGGCTGCGCTCAGTCATCACTTCTTGAGAAAGTCCTTTCCTGACCACCCGTGTGGGATATCATCCTATATTCTGTCATCCCGCTCATTTGTCTTCATGAGGTTTTATCTCTGAAGTCATATTGTTCAATCTCTTTGTTTATTCACTTATTGTTTGTCCTTCTAACCAGAATGTAAGTTCCATGAAGGCAAGATCTTTTCTGTGTGGATCACTGCTGTACCACCAGAACACTTCATGGTGTCTGGCTCATAACTGGTGTTGAATGAATATCGATTGATTGAATGAATGAATAATGGCTGCTGCCTCCTTTGGCGATGGCAGTGTGGCCTTGTCCTTCCTCAGCATTCTTCTCAGGTGCCTTGGCGATATTGCCTCTTCCATCCATCCCACAGTTGCAATGACTCATGATGGGAGAGCTTCATGTTAAGGAAACTGGTAACCAAAAGGGATACAGGACAAGAGCCTGTCTGTCTAGCAAAATGTTTTCTTATTTTATTTCAAAGCTTAAGTCAGGGCTTTGATATTTTACCCACAAAGCTGACAGCCCCAGCTCCAGAGGGGTGTCAAGAGCATTTCCATTGTGTTTTTCAATAAGTACTACTAGGGAGTGCATTTAATTAAAAATGTGATATTCAACATCTCCCACTCTTTGCTTCCATGAGTCCTATATTCTAGCTGAGTTGTACTATTTGCTGCTCTTCATTCTCCCCCAACCTCCCCACCACCTTCCTCTCTGTACTTCCCACGACCCTCCCTTTGTCTCTGTGGCTACCTCCCCAACACATGCCCCAACGTCATGTATTCAACAGGCTTCCACAGGCAATGTATGAGTATGGGAAAGAAACTAAGGAAAGTCCTTTTCTGTGAAATGAGGGACTCCTTTGATGGGCGACTTTGACTCCAAGACTTCCCATTGGCCTGACCTAAGCTTTCTTAGGACTGTGTTTGCAGTCCATGCCCTTCCTTCTCTCTTTGCTTCACAGGACCAGACTTCCATCAGGTAAAAGAGAATATATGACCCAGGTGTACCTAGATAAAATACACCGTGTGGAATCTGCTCCATGGAAACATCTGTATGGTCTGCTCTGTGGTGGCACTCTGATTCTCCTACTTAAAACCACATCTCCCTCCTTTCCTTGGTCTCCCAGCCTGATGGATCTGGTGGTAAATGTTGAACAACAACCTCTCTGAAAAAAATCAAAAGGCACTGGATCATAGCATTTTCCCATTTCCTACCATGGCCCATTTGAAAGTACCAACAAGACATTGCTAAATGTGGAGTCAGTAGAGATGCTCACCAGCGCACCGTTGTACAGAATTTCCACGGTGCAAGCACAACAGATGTAATGACCTCAAGGGTATAACTCATAGAAAAAGGTGGTAGAATAATTAAAAGTGCTGAATGTTTTGTATTATTACTTTCAAAATGTAAGTGATTGATTTGAAAGGGTTTGTGTACTTTAATAATGGCTGTGTTTAACAACTGGCTCACAAAATTCCTGAAAACTTACAGTTGGCTCTCACAAGCCCCTATGAGCTGTTTCAGTGCATCACTAGGTCACCACAACCCTGATTTCTGATTGTTCAAGCAGGGGGTTCACGATGTCTACCCAATACACTGACACGGGCTCATATGATGTAGGAGCTAGAAAGGATCTCAGAGCACATTGTCTCCTACATTTTCACTTTATATTCAGAAAACCAAGATCCAGAAGATTTATATGTTCAAGCACTTATTTACTGAAAATACCCTGAGCTGGGTCTCCTTCAATGTATATATTTCTGTTGCATTCATTTTACCAGAAAAAGATGTTAGGAACTGGATTCTTTCTTTCTTAGCAGATCCTCAGACTAACTGAATATTTGGCCATGAAGGAGTCCTCCTCACTAGTAATTTTCCTGTGGAACAATGAGTTGGAGGGTGACTTTACTCAAGGATCCTCGGCTCCATACAGTGTATAAACTCTTAGCATGATTTATGAGTCGCCATTGAGAAAAACGCTCTCATGCAAACTATTTAATCACACCATTGTTTATAGCTATACACAGACAGCATTCCTTAACCCTGTAATAGATCCACTTGTGACTTTTTCCAGGATGGATGCCCAACTAATAGAGACCATTAAAAATGGATGACTCTGTATAACGATGAAACAAAACTGAAGGAACAAAATAGCAGCAGACTCGCAGACTCCAAGAAGGAACTAGTGGTTACCAAAGGGGAAGGGTGTGGGAGGGCAGGTGGGAAGGGTGGGAGAAGGGGATTGTAGGGTATTATGTTTAGTACACATGGTGTGGGGGGTCACTGGGAAAACAGTGTAGCACAGAGAAGGCAAACAGTGAATCTGTGTCATCTTACTACACTGAAGGACAGTGACTGCATTGGGGTATGGGTGGGGACTTGATAATATGGGTAAATGTAGTCACCACATTGTTTTTTCATGTGAAACCTTCATACGAGTGTGTATCAATAATACCTTAATAAAAATTTTTTTAAAAAGGATGACTCTGCATTGGCTGTTTATTTTCTTCAATTGCACTAGTTTTTTAAAGATTCACCTTAGTATTTCTACTCACTAAATAGCTGAGCATTGATAGATAGCAATTGCTGTCCTTTATGCTTGAATTGCTTGAATTTTTTTTAAGTGTCCTGAATATTTTATTTGTACTGCAGGTAGATTTTATTTCTGGCAGAAAACAAACTAGAGTTGAGTTACTTGACAAAGGTAATTTTAAAACACCAGAATGAAAGGTAGGATTTTTCCTACTTGCCTGACATATTGAAAGACAGCCTTGACAGGCTAAGCTGAAATGTGGATCTCTAGGAAGAATGTATTATTTAAAAAATGGAGAAAAGGAGAGGAAAAAGCTAGAAGAAAAGATGCAGAGGCTCAAAATATTACTATTTTCCCGCAGAGAGAAAAGATACTGTGACTGCCAATTAATACCCTTAAACCTAGAGTGAGTAGCCGGAGTCATTACTAGAAAATGCCTTTGGGTTTTTAAAAGTTTTAAAAGAATGCCATTGCCTTTTGTAGGGTCACTGATTCCTCTATGAGCTCAGCACCTGGTATAGAAAATAGGTTTCCATTAAGTGGTTTTGATTGAATGAACATATAAGAACATTATATACTTCATTAAATGCTTTAGATGCTTTTAAAGCAAAAGTCAGGATTATATATCAGGAATATTAAAAAGTCAGAGTGCTATGGATCAAAAGCTTGAAGACTAAGGATAATGTGTTAAAACATTGTGATGTGACTCTGTGTATTACATAATATGGGACAAATTTCCTTTTTCCCTTGTTACTGGTTCTAAATGCAGTCTGCTTTACCCGGAGACAGCATCTTTTAGAATAATCATGTCACCACCCAAGGAACACATTTGTTGGGGTGTTTACGTCCTGAATTATTCACTTTAAAAAAAAAACTAGACTCACCACTTTATAGTCAGAGCTATTTTATTATAGAAATAGGTTCAGAGGGCAAAGAAAAACAAGTTCTCCAAGGAGAACCTCAGAGGAATGTGGGAAACCAAGCAACAGCCCTGAGAGGTGGTAAGTGCCCTGGCCCTTCATCCCATGATTATCCGATGGCTGGCTGGTGACCTCAGCTCTTACTGTGTGACCAGCCAGTACCCAAATCCACTGGTCATGGTGGATTTCTTCTTGACTTTTCTACTCACAGCTGTTCTCAGCATATTGTTACTTAAAGCATGCAAAAGTGGAGGCCTTAGCTTGTACACGCCACTACTTTGCTGGTTAGAATAGAAGGCCTGCAGCCTTCCTAACTGGAACCTGATGATGTCGATTGGATTTCTCTCTGCCAGTCTGTGGGGGTCATCTCATCCTACCTTGAATTCTCCCCTGCTTTCATTTCATCCCACAATATACAGACCATGCCACCTCTCCCAAGTAACATTGCTCTATGATGCAAACAAGATTTTGCTATTAATATTGAAGGAATTTTATGGTTCGTCACAGTGATTAGTTAAGTATCCATATTTATTTTACCTTCTCTCTTCACTTAAGTATCTTCAGTGTCTATTTTTGCAGTGCTGAAGTGGCTTTTATTGTAACAACTTCACATTCTTTATAGGATTGAGAGGAACATATTCTGAATCAGTATCATTTGAGAATGAGAGAAACAAGAGGGAGTGTGGAGTGGGCAGCACTGATGAAGGATTCCCACTCCTGACACCTTGTGTGATCTTCATCAAGGTGATTCATCTCACTTGACTCTAATTTATTCACCTGAAAAGATATTGACACTATTCTTCCTCATAGATTGGCCAAGTGTGTATGATATTTGAAAATGCCCGACGATTGCTCTACCTACTGGAAAATAATATAAAATAGCCTTAAGAGTTACTGAAATATTTTGTTGGGCTTGACTTTACCAAAATTATCATTGTAGAAGGATCAGGTTGAAAGAGACATAAATGTGATTTTCTAGGATTAGCAGAATGCATAAAATACTCTGCTGGGCTGACTAGTCAGTCAAGAGCGTCTTACAGGGTGCCGTCATGGAAAAGATAAATTAGTAGTTGCCAATCCTGATTTGACCTGTTCAGCTCTAAGACGCACCTTCTGGACAGCCAGCTCTACTTAAGCCACTTTACCTTCTACCACATGACCGATACTGGTGTTTCCAGCAGCTGACCACACCAGAGACATAAGACCTCAGAAAAAATGTCCATGAGATAATTTCTAGAAAAAATCCTAACCTTTCTGAAGTGATGCTGTTATGAAAATACAGCCAGCATTATTTTTAATACAGGGTAATTGCATGTAAGTAAAATATCATTTTTATAAATTAATGAACTTTATTTTTTAGAGAAGTTTTAGGTTTATAGGGAAAAAAAGTACAGAGAGTTCCCCTATAACCCCTGCCACCCACATGTACAACCTCCCCATATAATGTCTTGCACCAAAGTGGTATATTTGTTACAATCGACCAAACCACACTGACACGTCATTATGACCCAAAGTCCACAGTTCAATTAGAGTTCACTTTTGCTGTTGTACATTCTAGGGGTTTTGGCTAACTGCGTAATGACATGTATCCGCCACTGTAGTATTGGCCCAGGAGAATTTCCATGCCCTAAAAATCCTCTGTGCTCCATAATTTCATGAAGCTTGAAAGTCTTCATCTAGGTATATTGGTTTACATGTGGATGTCTGGTTCTGTGTTGAGAAGATGCTCTTTGCTCCATCATATTCCCTTTTTTTCCTTCATGAAGGATTAGTTGGCTATATTAATGTGGGTCACTTCTAGGCTCTCTACTGTGTTCCAGTTGATCTGTTTGTCCATTTGTCTTGCCAGTGGGTTTCAGCCCTGGACAAGTTCACTATGGATTCAGTGAGACTGAGAAAATGATGATGGAACCTTCTTGGGGTGAAAGGGTTTATACCCAACTTTATTCCCATGGTGGCAGGTCAATCACTAGAATCCCATCCACCTCAGAGTGAGTCTGCATGCAGCAAGCCGGTCTCTGCCTCTGGGCCTCTCTGCCCCCGCAGCCGTCTCAGTCTCTGTCCTCGGCCCTGCCACCACTCCAGCCTCTGCTCTCCTGCAGCCACGCAGCCCAGAGCACTGGGCGGAGCTCTTTATATACTGTCAATAACAATGTATTGCCCGCACATGTGTACTGAGCAAGGACCAGGGCCAGGTGAGAATCCTGGCCACAGGAACCTTCACTTTCTCCACACTATTCTTTCACTAACTCTCTCTGTTTCATCAGTGGTTTAGCATCTGAAGTTTATGTAGGGGAAAATTCTCAGTTATTATTGCTAAAAAAAAACTGTCTCTGCTCTTTTTCTCTTTTCCTTCTGCTGTTCCCATTATGTGTATGCTAAACCTTTATAGTTGTCTCTCAGTTCTTAGATGTTCTGTTCTTTTTTCTCTTCTTTCTTTTGTTTTTCAGTGTTAGAAGTTCCTGTATTATATCAAGTTTGAGATTCTCTCGGTTCACTATGAGCCCATCAAATGCATTCTTCCATTTGTTTGGTGTTCTTGGTCTCTAGCATTTCTTTTTTTTTTCTGTCTTAGAATTTCCATCTCTCAGCTTACATGATCCACCTGTTCTTGCATGGTGTCTACTTTTCCATTAAGTCTGTTAGCATATTAAACGTAGCATTTTAAAATTCCAGGTCTGAGAATTCCAACATTTGTGCTATATTTGTTTCTGGTTCCAATGCTTGCTAGTCTCTTTAGAATTTGTTTTGCCTGCTACTATGTGTCTTCCCATGGGTTTCATTCCCGAGCAAGTTGCTATGGATTTAGTGTGACCAAAGAAATGACAGTAGAACGTTCTTGGGGTGAAAGGGTTTAGTACCTGGCTTACTCTTCTGGCAGTAGGTCGAGCACTAACGCCTCTGCCTCCACCCGGAGCACTGGACCGAGCTCTCTATATAGTGCAATAGCTTATTGCCTACGGGTGTGGAAGCGGTAGCCTAGCAACAGGCCAGTTACATCATCAAGTGTTTAAGTTCAGTGAGGATCCTGGCCATAGGAACCCCAACTTCCCCACACTACGATTTACAACTTCTGTTGAAAGGTAAAAGGACTAGGGTAAACAGGCCTTCAGTCCTGCAGCTAAGGTGTTGGGGAAGGGGGAGCATTCTATAGTCCTGTAGCAGGTCACAGCTTCCCATGAGCCCATGTTCCTAGGCTGTGACAGGCACACCTGCTCCTCATTTCCTCCCGATGCTTTCAGGTGGGGCAGGCTGGCTAGAGAAGGATGCAGGTTGGTATTTCCCTTCCCCCAGGTCAGTTAGGCTCTGATAAAAGCCAGCAGGTTAGGCTGTGGTTAATAGTTTCCCCTGAGGTCAGGCCTTATTAAGGAGAGCAGACTGTCCTGTCGTATTTTAAAATGGTTCCTTTTCCCTCTCGCTTGCTGCCAGAGGAGGTGGATTTTTCTCTGATAGTCGCTGTGATAACTTGGGTGGAGTTTCTGGAGGTAAAACTCATAAAAGTATGGGGACCCCCTTGACTGTATCCCCCCTGGAGTTTTTAACGCTCAGACTTGTCCACACTGAGCCACCAACCATCTGTTAATTGCAGTTCAGGTTTTCCTGCAGAGGTTTCTGCTCCGGTAAGTTGTGATCCTCTGTATCCACCTGCCTGTCTCTTTGGTTTTGAGAGCAGTGGTTTGCCTGGTGACTGTGCTTCTGTGACGAATCTAAGAAGAGTTGTTGGTTTTTCTGCTTGTACAGTGCGGGTAAAACTGTAATATTCCAGAATTTCTCACCTAGCTTTAATGCATCCCCATATGAACAGGTGTTCCTAAGGGGTGGAGAGTAGTTCATCTCTATATTAATGGGTAATAACCTGGGTGACCAAGGGCGTATCTGAACCAGACAGGTTGGGGGGAGGTCTCGCTTGCTTCTGCCCTAGCAGGAGAGAGAAACGGTCCTGGACCGCAGTTTGTAAGCAATAAACGGGTTTTAAACTTTATTTCTCCCCTTTTTAGAGGTATTTTGCCCCGGGATTTCCTCTCCCCGGAGTTAAATTCAGCTTTTTCTGGTTGTTAGGAGTGAGTGGCAATTTCTAAGCTCTTTACATGTAAGACTGGAAACTGGAAGTCTGAAATCCCACTTTTATGTCAGGTAAATGATGACTTCTCAAAATTATGCATGTGCAATTGCATTGCAGCTCACATTTGTTGAATATTTCACATAACGCGGAGTTCGTTCTTTCTTCTTGAATATGCAAAAGTACGTTTACTCCTTGGTTCAGTATGACGCCGAGAAAGGCCTACTTTGTATCACTGGTAATTTCCAATGACTAACATTGGAAATGTTTTCTTCTTTTAATAAAAGAAGAAATGTGCATTTCGAAAGTTTCATTTTTTATCAGTTCATGTAATGGTCATGTGCGTGGTGTGGTATGGAATATTGTACGTTAAAAAAAAATTATCCTTACCCTTTGGGAGCTTCCAGTCTAAACTGAATTCTCTTCCTTTTATTGCTGGTCAGCTGTGTCTGGGTGGGGGGTCTCTCCCTGCTCACTAAGTGAAGCACTAGGAGAAACCTCAACCTGGATAGGGGAGGGTTCTTGACTCTGGACGAGAAAGAATTATAGAACAGGTCAGGCGAGTGTAGGTAAGGAAGGAATTCATTAAAGCAAGAGCAGCAGGGAATGGCAGCTGCTTTGCAGGCATCAGAGAACAGATAAGTGCAGAGGGAAAGAGGGAAAGTTCTTGGTGTAGGGCAGATTCCCTTGCCAACTCCTGAAGGCAGGGTTACCTGGCATCCTGTGTCCGCTTGGATCTGCACGGCATGAGGACTAGCCCCCACCACCCCAGGATTTGAGGGATCCGCGTAGCACAGGATGGAGTGAGATTGAGACAGGGACCGTGGGTGTAGTCAGAGTAGGGTGAGGGCCTCCGGAAAAAGCAGGGCGGGATATTTACAGCCAGAGCAATATAACAATGGGCAAAGAAGTCCCTTTTGAAACTCTGTGTTAAGCATTATGCAAAGTCAAGGTCACACTAACTCTCTAGGGTAAAGATATCAGACTAGGAATATAGACATCTTCAGTGAGATTAGTTAAAGGTCAAAAGGCCAGGAACAACTTGGCCTGGAATGTTTGAGTGTTTCACAAATAGGGAAGGGTATCTCAGCATAACCCGTGACTTCACTGTAAATAGCCTTAGCAAGTAGAGAACAACCCAGCCCACCTTGAGGAAGGGCAGGTGGTACAAGTCCACACACCTAAGCCTTTTTTTTCATGTTCTTGAAAAATCCTCATCTGCCTATAAAACCCCTAGGCAATGCACCACCAAGGGCTCTTTTGTCCCCTCACTGTATCTCTCAATAAAAGCCTCTGCCCTCACTCTCTTACCTTGACTGTTTGCTAAGTTCATTCTTCGACTCTGCAAACAAGAACTCTGGCATCAAGATTATGTTCTTAGAACTTCCCAAAGAAAGGAGATTTTCAGGCAGGCTACTTATGAGCAGATCGCAGAGCAGCAGCTCCGTCTGGGTCACCCAGGCAATGGAAACATGCAGCCCAAATCTGAGCTCTTAGAAGCCCCTTCCTACTTATTAGGAGGAAAGCAGAGACAGAGTGAAGACTTGGAAATAAAATGAAATAGCAAAGAGACAAAACGCAATAATGTGAGCAGTGAGAAAGCTTTATTTGAAAGTATGCACTTAAAGAAAAGAAAGTGCGGGCCTCTTCAGAGGGGGGTGGCACTGAAAGTTTGGGGATTCTGTCTTTTAAAGCTGTGGGTAAAATTGCAATATTTCCAGAATCTCTTACCTGGCCTTAGTGCATCTGCATATCAATAGGTGTTTCAAGGGGTGGAGAAAAGTGGTCTATCTACATATCAGTAGGTAATTACAAGGGCTTAGGAAGGTTTATCTGGACTGGAGAGGTTGGGTGGAGCTCTCTTCTGCTGCAGTTTAGTCAGGAAAGAGATGGGGACAACTGCTTGTAAGAAATAAAAGGGTTTCTTATCATTTTAGAGGTATTTTGCCCTGGGATCCACACACCCCGGCCCTGCCCCTGCCCTGCCTTTCAAGAATGGGGCAAAAGGTGGAGAACATGTTGTTGCGAGTAGTCTTGACTTGTGGTCTCAAGGATGCTTATCTCTGGTGAGAAGACACCATGTCTCCTCCGCTTTATTATCAGTCCTCCAGCTAATTCTGCTAAATAAACCGAGCACAAAGGGATTTATTGATCCTGTTCTTCTCCAAGATAGTGGTTACCCTCAAGTAGTGGGGACATATCAGTTAAGACTGCCTGCCCTGCCTTAAGATACACTGTTGGGTTATTGTCTGATTACTGCAGAATGTTAGGAATCTTCTCAACTCTCTGCTTTTTAAAATGGAATCTTAGTCCTATGATGGAATCCCTCCTGTTCTTACTATACTGTTTATATCTCAGCATTTTTCATCATAGGCAGGAAAAGTTCATCATGATGCTTGTCCCATATCCCTGCCCTACGTCACTTTTTATGCAGCAACCATTTTTTATGGTGTATGGTGCAAAGCCAGGAGAAAAAGTATAAATGCCTTTTCTCAGTACCTGCAAGTCTTAGAATCCATGGAAAATTCTAAGTTATTAAAATACAACTATGCATCCTAAGAATAAAGGTCACAATATTTATTAAAATAGCCACTAAAATGAATATAAGCAGACATTCTTTAACTGCTTAAGTCAGACTGCTATGTATTTACTTGAAAAAGTCTACAATTCATTCAAACTGCCCAATTCTACACTTTTTTTTTCCCCTTCTGTTTTTCTCATCCACACCTGTATGGAATAATGGCTGAATCCTTTCCTGTCAAGACACTGCTGGGCCATAAATCACTTTCTATTTTAAGCAGAAGTGATTTCACTCATCTCTGATCAAGGCATCCAAGTAGTTGCATAAATTGGTAGGACAAACCCCAAATAGGGGTTGGATCCTGCTGTTAACCTTTTATTTCTTTGCAATTATTTTCAGACACCTTGTTCAATGCTCTCATTACTTTTCAATACCTGCGATCATCTCTGCTTCTGCTATCTGAGCATGTTTTGCCCAGTTCAGCACTGTATGTGATCTATCCTAAATTAAAAAAATATATATTTCCATGGCTTAAATGAAAATGGGGCATGCCCATTTATCACTTTTGAAAGCTAAAGAGTTCTTTCACACTCCTTCAGCACACCTAGTCCACAGCTCAAAGCTTACACTGGTGTGTAATGCATTATCATGTCTGCACAGATATAATGAATGTCCCCATGGCTTTGCTATTTGTTTTTTCTTAGCATCATCAAGTTTCTTTGAGGCAGTCAATATGAAGTGCAGAAAGTCCAAGCTCAGGGTAACATGGCAGTTTCCATGGTAGAACTTTGAATTTTCCTAGACCAAAGCTTCAGGCAGAAACCAAATGGGTAAGACTAGAAGTGAAATTTTGCCTCAGTATAAACTCAGGAAGGATTAGAAATTCTTCCAGCTTTGGAATGAAGGACCCTGAGTTCCTGCCATAGATTTGCATCCAATCATAGGAGAAACTCAGAATGAGTTTATATGAATAAATATGAATTGATGAGTATTTATATGAACTAATAACCCCATTTGCAAAAGTATCTCATGAACAGCTGATGAGTGCTTTCTAACACAGCAAACATTCATGTGTGAATGTCCACACCAGAGTAACAGCAGTCTGCTCTGAGCCTTAGCTCAATTAAATTCTGGCTTAGCTACAAGCACGTAGTCTGAACTGGAATAGGATATAAAGATATGCTTGGATCTGAAGGGTTTCTTAGATGTCTGGCTTTACGATAGTTGCAAACTTTTCTTTCATTTGAAAACTCAGTAAAGAACATTTTGTTTTCTTAGCGACCCTAGGTGCTAATATAAGTAATAATTATATGTTATAGAAATAAATAAAGCAAAACACTATTTAAACAACTTTGTATCTTCTGAGAACCCTTCCCTAAAAAAAATTAAAAAAAAATAATGCATCATTTTATTGCACACAGTATATAGGGATTAATTTCTAATTTCATTATAATGTTTCAGCAGGTATAAACAGATACGTATTAGATAGCTCTCATATGCTACAGATTTAACTATGAAAAAATTTTTAGATATTTTGATAAGTAATTTTTTTCTCCCAAATTCTTTTTTTTAAACAGTTTCAGGTGTACAACATAATTTAATATTTGTATATATTGCAAAATGGTCACAATAAATCTAGTTAACATCCATCTCATTTTTTCTTGTGATGAAAACTTTTTAAGACCAACTGTCTTAATAATTTTCAAAACTACAGTATTATTAAGTATAGTCATGCTGTACATTACATCCCATAACTCATTTATTTTATAACTGGAAATTTGTTTGACCACCTTCATCCATGCTGCCAACCCCACCCCACACCTCTGTATGGCACAATCTGTTCTCTGTATTTAGGAGTTCAGGGTTTTTTTTTAGAGGGGGTGTGTAACGGGTATTTTTTTTCATATTACACATGTAAATAAGATCATACAATATTTGTCTTTCTCTGACTTACTTCACTTAGCATAATGCCCTTGAAGCCCACCCGTTCTGTTGAAAATGGCAAAGCTTCTTTCTTTTTTATAGCTGAGTAATATTGTTATATGTATGTATATATACACACACACACATATACCTACCACGTTTTCTTTATCCATTCATCCATTGATGAACACTTAGATCATGTCCAACTTTTGGCTGTGATAAACAATCTGCATTGAACATGGGGGAACATAGGTCTTTTTGAGTTAGTGGTTCTGTTTCCTTTGGCTAAATACCAGAAGTGGAATTGGTGGATCATTTGAGGAATCTCCACAGTGGCTGTGCTAATTTACATCTCCACCAACAGTGCACAAGGGTTCCCTTGTCTCCACATCCATGTTATTTCTTGTCTTTTTGATGGTAAACCATTCTAACAGGTGTAAGGTGATAGCTCCCTGCAGTTTTGATGTGCTTTTCCCTGATGATCCGTGGTACTGGGCTTCCTTTCTTGTACCTGTTGGTTGTCTGTTTATCTTTGGGAAAATGTCTATTCAGAGCTACCTATTCTTTAATTAGGTTAAGTTTTTTGCAAATGAATTGCATGAGTTCTTCATATATTTCAGATATTAACCCCTTATCAGATATATATATGATGTCAAATAATTTCTCCCTATTTGGTAAATTGCCTTTTCATTTTGTTGTTGGTTTGCTTTACTGTGCAGAAACTTTTTAGTTTGGTGGAGTCCCATTTGCTTATTTTTTCTTTTGTTGCTTTCACTTTTGTAGTCAAATCTAAAAAATCATCCCCAAGACTAGTGTCAAGCAGCTTATCACCCATGATTTCTTCTAGGAGTTTTATGGTTTTAGGTCTTAGATCCAAGTCTATAATCCATTTTGAGTTGGTTTTTATGTATGGTGTAAGGTAGTGGTCTAATTTCATACCAGTGAAATTGCATGTGGCTGTCCAGTTTTCCCAGCACCATTTATTGAAGAGACTGTCCTCTCCCCATTGTATATTCTTGGCTCCTTTGCATTAATTAATTGACCATATATGTATGGGTTTATTTTGTTGCTCTCGGTACCATTCCATAGTTCTGTTTCTGCTTTATTCCAATACCATACTGTTTTGATAATTATAGCTTTGTAATATAGTTTGAAATCAGGGTGCATGATGTCTCCAGGTTTTTTTTTAATTGAAGTATCACTGATGTATACTTGAAATCAATATAAGATTGTATAACACAGTGGTTCAACGGTTACCCATATTATTAAACCCTTGGCCCCATTAATGCAGTTCCCATCTGTCAACACAGGAAGATATTGCAGAATCATTTGCTTATAGTCTCCATGCTATACTACAATCCCTGGGACCAACTTATATTATGGTTGAGAATTTTTATGCTCTTTTATCCCCCTCACCTTCTCCTTGCACCCACCCCAAGCCCCACCCCCCAACCATGGTAACCACCAATCATTTTTCAATGTCTATGAGTCTACTATTTTGTTCATTTTATTATTTTTTTGTTTTGTTTTTATATTCCACAAATAAGTGAAATCATGTGGTATTTGTCTTTCTCTGCCTGGCTTATTTCACTGAGCATAATACCCTCTAGGTCCATCCATGTTTTGCAAATAGCAGGATTTCTTTCTTTTTTAATGGCTGAATAATATTCCATCATGTATATGTACCACTTCTTCTTTATCCATTCATCTATTGATGGACATTTAGGTTGCTTCCATATCTTGGCTATTGTAAATAATGTGGCAATAAACATAGGGGTGCATATATCTTTTCAAATCAGGGATTTTGGTTTCTTCAGGTAAGTTCCTTGAAGTGGAGTTACTGGGTCATATGGTATTTCTATTTTTAGTTTCTTGAGGAACCTCCATACTGCTTTCCACGGTGGCTGCACCAATTTACATTCCCCTGTCTTTTGGATAGTGGCCTTTCTAACTGGTATGAATTGATATCTTATTGTGGTTTTAATTTGCATTTCCCTGATGTGGAGCATCTTTTCATGTATGATGCCTCTAACTTTATTTTTCTTAAGACTGCTTTGACTATTTGAGGTGTTTGTGATTACATACATTTTGAGATTATTTATTTCATTTCTTTGAAGAATGCCATTGGAATTTTGATGGGGATTGAATTGAATCTGTAGATTGTTGAATCTGAAGAGTTTCTTAAATGTCTGGCCTTGTGATACTTGGAATGAAAGTTCTTGAACAGAATATAAATGTTATAAGCCACAACAACATAGAAGTAGCAATAATTCTGTTGTAGCAATATGACTAACAAAAACAGGTTAGTAGAATGAGATGGGAAAGGTGGAACATAAGTACATTGATTAAAACATCTTTCACAGGGGGGTGTCATTAAAAAGATTGTCTCTAGATGACAGCTCAAGAGAAGAATATTATAATATGTGAGTTAAAGATAGAACCAAGAACCAAAAATAATAATTCAATGAGCAAAAATCAGTGCAATTGGGGAAATGCCTCATCTCGGTGGGAGATATGAGAGGTAGTACATTCCTTCTTCATTTTTATAATGGAAAGTTAATAGATGCTGCCTAAATGGGACAAATCAAGGAATAAGGATTTAAGTAGCTAATATCAAGTTATAAAGGTTATAATTCACTGGAAGCAAAAGAGAATTTCCAAATTATTGGAAGAAAGCAGAGACAAGCAAAGTTATCAAAACACATTCTATAGAACAAAAGATTAAAATCTAAAGAAATATTAAAAATGGAAGGTGTGGGACAAGGTGGCAGAAAAAATACTGAAGATCTATGTCATATACAAATGTAAATAGTATAAAAAATATTTGTTAAGTAAAAGACTTTAGGGCTAGATAAGAAATAAAACCCAACTATGTTTGATATACAAAATACACATTGACAACAAAGTGACTACAAACTTACAGTAAAGGGATGAACGAAATATTACTGGTAACAAAAATCAGGAATTTAGATGTTTATATCAGAAAATGCTTAATTCAGGGTAGATAAGCAATGAATAACATAACTAGTATCAGTAAATACTTCGATAAACTAGGTATCAAAGTACATAAACCATCAGAATTCATAAATCAGCATGATAAATACAAGACAAAAAGGGGAGAAACACAAAAGGAGTAGGAGACTTTGCTCTTCCAGGCAGTCCACTGCAGACCAACAGACAGATCAGGCTAGAAAGGACCTAACGAACGTAATGAGTAGGAAGATACACTGAGCCTTTACACACAGAGACTTCACCTCAAATTTTGCCCCTGTAATATTTTAAAAACTATTTACTTAAATGCCTTACAAAATACAAGTGGCATAAATACATGTGCTGTGGACTGAATGCTTGTGTTTCTGCCCAAAACTCATAGGTTGACGTTCCGATACCCAAAATGTTGGTATTTGGAGGTGGGGCATTTGGGAGGTGATTAGGTCGGGGGGTGGAGCCCTCATGAATGTGATAAGCACCCATAGAAGAAAAGACATGAGAGAGATGATCTCTTTCAACGAAGTAAGGATATAAGAAGAAGGTGACGATCTGCAAACCAGGAAGGGGGCTCTCACCTGGAACCGAGAACCAGTCAGTACCTTGATTTTGAACTTCCCAGCCTCCAGGTCTGTGAGAAATAAATTTATGTTACTTATGCCACCTGGTCTATAATATTTTTGTTATAAGAATCCAAGCTAAGACAGCTTTTTAAAAATGCTTAAATTTACTCATAATTTTTGAAACACATATTTAAACAAGATGCCATGCTTTGTATATCGGATTGAAAAAGGCCATCATATTTAGTAGTACACAGCATCGTCAAAGACATGGGAAAAGAGAGTGCGATCCACTGTTGGAAGTAAACTTTAGTTTAGAGGGTAAGTCAGAAATATCTTCTAAATTTACAGTTATGCTCAGATATGTGCTCAAATAAACAGGTTGTTTGTTGAGACTTTTTTTTTTAATGAGAACAACGGGAAACCAGCTAAATGTCCCTTCATAAGAGACAAGTTAAATGTCATATCCAGAAAAAGGAATGACATGCCATTATTCAGAAGGAAAAAGTTGATCATAGGTACATGTGAAAGGTTTGTAAAAAATACCACTAAGGGAAAACAATAATGCTGACAACAGATTTTGTAATGCGCCCTAACATTACAAACATTTGTATATTCACAGAAAACTTCTTGAAGGACATACACAAATCAATTGTAGTTGCTTCCAGAGAAAAGATAGAGCAGGAAGGAGAGCTGTGTTCGATTACATATACTTCTGGACTGACTTTTGTTGACCATGTCCAAATATTAGGTTTGCAAAAAAAAAAAATAGTGGAAACCAATGAATGGGAAGGATATCATTTGAGCCCATGAGTTTATAGGCTAACGGAGGAAACAAACATTTACTTAAAAATTACAGTGCAGCATGAGAAATGATGAAAGAGATTTGTGCAGTGCAGCACAGAGACGTGCCTAGCTGCAGCAGCTATATTCTATTAAAAGCAGAAAAAAATACTGTGATGATTTTTTTTTCTTCTTACACTGCTAGCATCAACTTTTTTGGAAAAAATTTGAAATATGGAATTCTGTTGTGTAATATGGCTTAGGAGTTTAGTCTTAGACTTGTATTTTAAGTGTGTTCTCCCATCGAGGGCTATGGGCCAGACGAGCGACTCTGTCCCCTGTGTGGCACTGGCTTAGCCAGTGTGCGACACAGTGGTGGCCGTGCCGTGGCCGCCCAGCAGAAGGCCGTGTGCGCAGCGGGGCATGCCGCCTCCTTTGTGAGCTTGCAGGGGCTTTGCAGATATGGCCCATTGTCAGAAACAAGGGGCCACTTCATCTCGACATGGATAAAAGGGGTGGATAACTGAAAACCTTGAAGGAGTGAAGCTTCTCACAATAAATAGTCTTAGAAGCACTGCAGCAATATACTTCTTTAGAAACACATTGATCTTTGGTTTTCTGTTCATTGTCTGCTGGAGTTCAGAATTCCATGCTTCTGGTAGAAAAAAAATGGAATGGTATTATGTATGAGGCATAATAGCTTATTATAAGGGCGAAAGAATTGTGGGTGTAGGCCCCCATTTGACAGATTTCCCTGGAACATTTCAGAAATCTCACGTTGAAGTTTGATGCCTTTAATTTTAAATGTACTTCAATGCCATTGAATGTCTGTGCTGTCCCCAAAAGATGCTTGATTAGTTTTTCTGTCTCTGCTTGTCTCGTTCTTTTTTTTTTCCTGCTAAGAAATATTTGAAAATTATTTTCTATATTTAGAGTTTATCTCAAATCTAACTGTCTCCAAGATGAGTTTTCCCATGGCCTCTTTAAGCTTTCTAGTTGGTAAAAGTGGAAAATACTTAGAGCTGGCAATTCATAGTGTTTCACTATTACTCAACAGCCAGTTTACAACAAAAGCTGAAGGAAAAAGGGGAGTAAATAGAGATTTACAAATATTCTGAATGAAGACAAGAATTATATCAACATTACCTTCAATATTTCCAAAAAGATTTTTCACTTAAAATGGAGGTTTCAAACATGACAAACATAACTTAGAATTATTCAGTATTCTGTACTTTTGTCCTGTCTCTGATCTTTTATACCACTAACATCAGAAAGATTCTGTTTCAGTTCGAAACTATAGCTCTTTCTGTATTCCATAGTAGTTAGTTTAGATGGTGTTTGAAAACCATATTGTTGTAATATTGTTTCATCCTTGTTTCAACTGCCTACTAAGAGCACGTGTTATAACGGTGCAAAGAAGGTAATCTGTGTTAAATAAAGGTAAAATTTAATTTCATTCCCAGTAAGAATTTAGCTTAATACAATAATAGATTGGGTTTAGATTTTAACCCCTCTCTCTACAAAAATGATTTTACACGGATGTGGAATTACTCTTCCATTTAACAGACTTTATTAATGCAGATTTTCCTGTCTATATTATATACTTTGTGAATTCTCTGCAACCAATGAATGATCCAGATGGACTTTCCTTTGACAAACTGCGTGCTGATTCCTTCAATGATGGACTGTTGTCTTCACAAAATGAAAAAGCACTTTAATACTGACTTTCATAAGACACATGGACAAACTGTTCCCCTAACAATCACATTATGCTTTTCAAAGCCAAATGGAAATGAATTTCAAATCATCTTCTGTTGGTGATTATGGGCACCCCTGCTCCTTCCTATTACTACAGGTATTAAGAGCTAAACATACTTTCCCTTAAATGCATCAAAGGTAATTTCATGCTTTACATCAAGACTTTTTCCAAGTTTCTTTGGTTTCTGTGCCTATCCAAACATTCTATGCTCTGTGACACATTTTGCTCAAAATCAGTTTCCTGTCTTCTTGTTATAAGAACCCTGTTGAGCTGTTTTTCTTTTTTGAAGCAGAGTAAAAATTTTATTTAAAGTTACTTACTCAAAGACAGAAAATGAGGTGACCTCAAAGGGAGGAGCACCCTGAAAGGTTGGGGGTGCCCCCCTTTAAGGATTTTTCAGGAATGTGACAAGGGGCTGGGGGCCCAGCCTGGTTAAGTGGTCTCAAGATGTTTATCTTTGATGAGATGTTAAGTTTCTTATCAGTCCTCTGGGTAATACTGCAAAATTAGCTTAACACAAGAAATTTACTGTTTTGGTCCCCTCCCAGGATAGCAGCTTTCTGGCTTGGGAGCATGTCAATCAAGACCGCTCACCCGGCCCTCAAGGTGGGCTGAGTTGTCTGTTTGCTAAAGAGTATGTTAAGAATCTTACTTCTTAACTTCTTGGATTTTAAAATGCAATTTTAGCTTTAAGATGGAATCTTCCTGTCTTTTTTAAAAAATATTTTATTAAGGTACTATTGATATACATGCTTATGAAGGTTTCACATGAAAAAACAATGTGGTGACTACATTTACCCATATTATCAAGTGCCCACCCATACCCCAAGGCAGTCACTGTCCATCAGTGTAGTAAGATGCCACAGATTCACTGTTTGCCTTCTCTGTGCTACACTGTTTTCCCAGTGACCCCCCACACCATGTGTACTAAACATAATACCCCTCAATCCCCTTCTCCCACCCTTCCCACCCACCCTCCCACACCTCTTCCCTTTGGTAACTACTATTCCCTTCTTGGAGTCTCTGAGTCTGCTGCTATTTTGTTCCTTCAGTTTTGCTTTGTTGTTATACTCCACAAATGAGGGAAATCATTTGACACTTGTTTTTCTCCACCTGGCTTATTTCACTGAGCATAATACCCTTCAACTCCATCCTTATTGGTACAAATGGTAGGATTTGTTTCTTTCTTATGGCTGAATAGTATTCCATTGTGTATATGTACCACATCTTCTTTATCCATTCATCTACTGATGGACACTTAGGTTGCTTCAATTTCTTGGCTATTGTAAATAGTGCTGCAATAAATATACGGGTACATATGTCATTTTAAATCTGAGAAGTTGTATTCTTAGGTTAAATTCCAAGGAGTGGGATTCCCAGGTCAAATGGTATTTCTATTTTTAGTTTTTTGAGGAACCTCCATATTGCTTTCCACAATGATTGAACTAATAATATACATTCCCACCAGCAGTGTAGGAGGGTTCCCCTTTCTCTGCATCCTCGCCAGCATTTGTCATTCTTAGTCTTTTCAATGCTGGCCATCCTTACTGGTATGAGGTGATATCTCATTGTGATTTTAATTTGCATTTCCCTGATGATTAGTGATGTGGAGCATCTTTTCATGATTCTGTTAGCCATCTGAATTTCTTCTTTGGAGAAGTGTCTGCTGATATACTCTGCCCATTTTTAATCAGGTTATTTGCTTTTTGGGTGTTGAGGTGTGTGAGTTCTTTATATATTTTGGATATTAACCCCATGTCAGATATGTCATTTACAAATATATTCTCCCATACTGTAGGATGCCTTTTTGTTCTGTTGATGGTGTCCTTTACCATACAGAAACTTTTTAGTTTGATGTAGTCCCACTTGCTCATTTTTGCTTTTGTTTCCCTTGCTTGAGGAGATGTGTTCAGGAAGAAGTTCCTCATGCTTATATTCAGGAGATTTTTGCCTATGTTGTCTTCTAAGAGTTTTATGGTTTCATGACTTACCTTCAGGTCTTTGATCCATTTTGAGTTTACTTTTGTGTGTGGGGTTAAACAATAATCCAGTTTCACTCTCTTACATGTAGCTGTCCAGTTTTGCCAACACCAGCTGTTGAAGAGGCTGTCATTTCCCCATTGTGTATCCATGGCTCCTTTATTGTATATTAATTGACCATATATGGTTGGGTTGATATCAGGGCTCTCTAGTCTGTTCCATTGGTCTATGGGTCTGTTCTTGTGCCAGTACCAAATTGTCCTGAGTACTGTGGCTTTGTAGTAGAGCTTGAAGTTAGGGAGCGTAATCCCCCCACCTTTATTCTTCCTTCTCAGTATTACTTTGGCTATTTGGGGTCTTTTGTTGTTCCATATGAATTTTAGAACTATTTTCTCTAGTTCATTGAAGAATGCTGTTGGAATTTTGATAGGGATTGCATTGAATCTGTAGATTGCTTTAGGCAGGATGGCCATTTTGACAATATTAATTCTTCCTATCCATGAGCATGGGATGTGTTTCCATTTATTAGTATCTTCTTTAATTTCTCTCATAAATGTCTTGTAGTTTTCAAAGTATAGGTCTTTCACTTCCTTGGTTAGGTTTATTCCTAAGTATTTTATTCTTTTTGATGCAACTGTGAATGGAACTGTTTTCCTGATTTCTCTTTCTGTTAGTTCATTGTTAGAATATAGGAATGCCACAGATTTCTGCATATTAATTTTATATCCTGCAACTTTGCTGACTTCAGATATTAGTTCTAGAAATTTTGGAGTGGATTCTTTAGGGTTTTTATGTACAATATCATGTCATCTGCAAACAGGGACAGTTTAACTTCTTCCTTGCCAATCTGGATGCCTTTTATTTCTTTGTGTTGTCTGATTCCCATGACTAGGACCTCCAGTACTACGTTGAATAGAAGTGGAGAGAGTGGGCATCCTTGTCTTGTTTCCAATCTTAAAGGAAAAGCTTTCAGCTTCTCACTGTTAAGTATAATGTTGGCTGTGGGTTTGTCATATATAGCCTTTATTATGTTGAGGTACTTGCCCTCTATACCCATTTTGTTGAGAGATTTTATCATGAATGGATGTTGAATTTTGTCAAATGCTTTTTCAGCATCTATGGAGATGATCATGTGGTTTTTGTCCTTCTTTTTGTTGATATGGTGGATGATGTTGATGGATTTTCGAATGTTGAACCATCCTTGCGTCCCTGGAATAAATCCTACTTGATCATGGTGTATGATCCTCTTGATGTATTTTTGAATTTGGTTTGCTAATATTTTGTTGAGTATTTTTGCATCTCTGTTCATCAGGGATATTGCTCTGTAGTTTTCTTTTTTTGTGGTGTCTTGCCGGTTTTGGTATTAGAGTGATGGTGGCCTCACAGAATGAGTTTGGGAGTATTCCCTCTTCTTCTACTCTTTGGAAAACTTTCAGGAGGATGGGTATTAGGTCTTCACTAAATGTTTGATAAAATTCAGTGGTGAAGCCATCTGGTCCAGGCATTTTGTTCTTAGGTTTTTGATTACCAGTTCAATTTTGTTGCAGGTAATTGGTCTGTTGAGATTTTCTGTTTCTTTCTGGGTCAGCCTTGGAAGGTTGTATTTTTCTAGAAAGTTGTCCATTTCTTCTAGGTTATCCAGTTTGTTAGCATATAATTTTTCATAATATTCTCTAATAGTTCTTTGTATTTCAGTGCTGTCTGTAGTGATTTTTCCTTTCTCATTTCTGATTCTGTTTATGTGAGTAGACTCTCTTTTTTTCTTGATACGACTGGCTAGGGTTTTATCTATTTTGTTTATTTTCTCAAAGAACCAGCTCTTGCTTTCATTGATCCTTTCTGTTGTTTTATTCTTCTCAATTTTATTTATTTCTGCTCTAATCTTTATTATGTCCCTCCTTCTACTGACTTTGGGTGTCATTTGTTCTTCTTTTTCTAGTTTCGTTAATTGTGAGTTTAGACTGCTCATATGGGAATGTGCTTCTTTCCTGAGGTAGGCCTGTATTGCAATATACTTTCATCTTAGCACGGCCTTTGCTGCGTCCTACAGATTTTGCGGTGTTGAATTATTGTTGTCATTTGTCTCCATATATTGCTTGATCTCTGTTTTTATTTGGCTGTTGATCCATTGATTGTTTAGGGGCATGTTGTGAAGCCTCCATGTGTTTGTGTGATTTTTCATTTTCTTTGCATAATTCATTTCTAGTTTCATTCCTTTGTGGTCTGAGAAGCTGTTTGGTACAATTTCAATCTTTTTGAATTTACTGAGGCTCTTTTTGTGGCCTGTTCCATGTGCACTTGAGAAGAATGTGTATTCTGCTGCTTTTGGGTGTAGAGTTCTGTAGATGTCTTTGAGGTCCATCTGTTCTAATGTGTTGTTCAGTGCCTCTGTCTCTACTTATTTTCTGTCTGGTTAATCTGCCCTGCAGAGTGAGTGGTGTGTTGAAGTCTCCTAGAATGAATGCATTGCATTCTATTTCCCCCTTTAATTCTGTTAGTATTTGTTTCACATATGTAGGAGCTCCTGTGTTGGGTGCATAGATATTTATAATGGTTATATCTTCTTGTTGGATTGACCCTTTTATCATTATGTAATGTCCTTCTTTGTCTCTTGTGACTTTCTTTGTTTTGAAGTCTATTTTGTCTGATATAAGTACTACAACTCCTGTTTTTTCTCCCTATTAGTTGCATGAAATGTCTTTCTTCATCCCTTCACTTTTAGTCTGTGTATGTCTTTGGGTTTCAAGTGAGTCTTTTGTAGGCAGCATATAGATGGGTCTTGTTTTTTTATACATTCAGTGACTCTATGTCTTTTGATTGGTGCATTCAGTCCATTTACATTTAGGGTGATTATGGATAGGTATGTACTTATTGGCATTGCAGGCTTCAGATTCGTGGTTACCAAAGGTTCAAGGTTAACTTTCTTACTATCTAAGAGTCTAACTTAACTCACTTAATATGCTATTACAAACCCAATCTAAAGGTTCCTTTTTTTTCTCCTCCTTTTTCTTCCTCTTCCATTCTTTATGTATTAGGTATCATTCTGTTCTGTTTGTCCACCCTAAATGACTTTGGGAATAGTTAAGTTAATTTTGCATTTGCTTAGTAATTAGCTGTTCTAGTTTCTTTACTGTGGTTTTATTACCTCTGGTGACAGTTATTAAACAGTAGGAACGCTTCCATCTATAGCAGTCCCTCCAAAATACACTGTTGAGATGGTTTTTGGGAGGTAAATTCTCTCAGCTTTTGCTTATCTGGGAATTGGTTAATCCCTCCTTCAAATTTAAATGACAATCTTGCTGGATAAGGTAATCTTGGTTCATGACCCTTCTGCTTCATTGCATTAAATACATCATGCCACTCCCTTCTCGCCTGTAAGGTTTCTGCTGAGAAGTCTGATGATAGCCTGATGGGGTTTCCTTTGTGTGTGATCTTATTTCTCTCTCTGGCTGCTTTTAATAGTCTGTCCTTATCCTTGATCTTTGCCATTTTGATTACTACATGGCTTGGTGTTGTTTTCCATGGGTCCCTTGTGTTGGGAGATCTGTGCATCTCCATGGCCTGAAGGACCATCTCCTTCCCCAGATTGGGGAAGTTTTCAGCAATAACCTCCTCAGAGACACTTTCTATCCCTTTTTCTCTCTCTTCTTCTTCTGGTACCCTTATAATGCGAATATTGTTCTGCTTGGATTGGTCACACAGTTCTCTCAATATTCTTTCATTCTTAGAGATCCTTCTTTCTCTCAGTGCCTCAGCTTCTTTGTATTCCTCTTCTCTAGTTTGTATTTCATTTATTGTCTCCTCCACCTTATCCAATCAGCTTTTAATACCGTCCATTGTGTTCTTCAATGATTGGATCTCCGACCGGAATTCATTCCTGAGTTCCTGAATATCTTTCAGCATCTCCATGAGCATGTTAATGATTTTTATTTTGAACTCAGGGAGAGTTATAAGGTCCATATCATTTAAATCTTTCTCAGGAGTTGTATTCATAATTTTACTCTGGACCAGGTTCCTTTGGCGTTTCATATTTGTGTATGGTGCCCTCTAGTGCCCAGAAGCTCTACTCTCTGGAACTGCTCAGCCCCTGAAGCAATTTTGGGGATTGCAAGGGAGCGGTATTGGTGCCTTGGGGGAGGAAAGAGCTGTTTCCTGCTTTCTGGCTGCTATGCCTGTCTCCACTGTCTGAACCAGTGGGACGAGCACACAGGTATAAGCCTCTGTGCTTCGCGTTTTTAGTTGCTGTAGACAGATCTTCCCTCTGGCTGGGCTAACGCCAGGGTAGGGTTTCCCAGTTTGCAACCCGGTCGGGCTGGCCAGGAGAAATGCGCAGTAGTCTGCCTGTCACAGAAGGGGTTCTTGGAGCTGTGTAGGCATCCAGAGAGCTGGAGCATCTGAAGATCATGAAAGCTCCCAATCTGCTGGGCAGAGTGCACCCGGACAATTTTGTCTACCGGTCCTTTCTCCTGAGCAGTAAGCTCTGTGCAATCCTTGCCTCTTTAGCAGCCCTCTTGCTAAGGGCTTCTTTGTTAGGATGTCTCTCTGACTGCCTGCCTTTCTTTTGTTCCAGAGCAGCTGGATATGGATCCCTGCTTTCCACAAGCAGCTGGAATCTTAGTCTCTCCAGGAATTCTGCCTGTCTTAGCTTTCCAACCCCCTAATTACAAGAGCATCATGCAAGCACCGTGAAATGTAGGTTTGTGCTCCCAGAGAAGATCTCCAGAGTTAGGTATTCTCCTATCCCAGATCTCCACTCCCTCCCTGCTCTGTTCTTCTTCTTCCTGCTGGTGAGCGGGGGTGGGGGAAGTGCTTGGGTCCCACAGGACCACAGCTTTAGTATGTTACCCTTTTCCGTGAGGTCTGCTCTTGTCTCCAGGTGTATGCAGTTTGTTGCAGTTTCTTCCCTGTTGCTCTTTCAAGAGTAGTTGTATTAGTTATATTTTCATATTATATGCGGTTTTAGGAGGAAGCCTCTATTTCACCTCTCATGCCACCATCTTTAATCCTTCTCTCTGTCATTCACTTTTTACAGATAACCAACCCAGAGATTAAATAACTTGTCCACAGTCATATGAGTAGGAAGTGGAGGGCCAGCCTTTAAACTCAGTCAGTCTGCCTACAGGTCCCATGTCCTTGACCACTGTGCTAGGCCTCCTCGAGTAGTATTAGTTTCACAGAACTGATTGATTTGGTTGAGCACTTTCAGAGATTCCAGGAACAAAAATGCAGAAAGGAGGATGAAGAAACTTGCATGGCCAAAGAGATCTTATAACTCAGTAGGTGGGGTGGTGTGATTGTATTCTTACTCACTTTCTCATTTATTTTATGCTTTAACTTTACCTTAAATACCAAGGAAATATTTCTGTTGTGTGTATGTGAAATACTCTCAGCTTATAAATTCTCCTAGAACATCATTTACAATTTAGGTTTGCTATTTTCATCATCAAATTTATTTCTGTTTATTTTTCTAAATTTCTCTTTAAACGAAAGATTCATTTTAGTTAACATGCAAGTCAGATCCTCTTCAAGCCTTCTTTACTGCATTTCCATGAAATCATAAAAGTAAAATCTTTTCAAATGTTTTCTATTGATTCAACAAACACTGAAGGAATATGGAATAAAAAAATGTTAGATTTGCATAACTCACTGAAATTGATAAAGCTCTTCTATATAAACAGTTTTAATTGTATCCCCCTACAATTCTGCACAGTAAGTAGAGTGGGTGTGATAATTCAGGAAGTAGAGTAAAAGGAAGTTAGGTGTGTTAACACCTGATGCAGTATTTTCTTCCACTGTACTCTGTGTTTCCAGATAATACTGAATGTAGTATTTGACTGTGGATATATCCTTTCCCACAAAATTGTAGGGAATCCTATAGCTATTATGAAAAAGGGTCCTGCTATGCTCTAAGACAGACATTAAATAATATAGTATTGTTGTTCAGAGAATAAGTATTTCTGGCTGAACGAGTAGGGTGTGGGAAGCAAGGTCCCTCAGAACATCTCCTAAGATAGGTCTGGAAGGATAAGTAGAAAATGGACTTACCAAAAAGATTCAGAAGACCACTGCAGGTAGAAGGAATAATCAAAGGAGGATTTCTCTGTTTGCCAAAACTTAGTGGACTTAGCTAACATGGAATCTCTCTTGCCACAAACACCTGAAGGTTCTGGGGAAAAATATAAGAAAAATAGTGTAAATACAAGGCTGATGTTGTAAGAGATTTTTTAAAAAAAAGGAGGTGGAGGGGGCAATACACCTGGTGTCAGAGAAAAGAGTTACTTGAAAGGCAGAGCAGGGAGGTAGAGATTACTATGGCTGTGGTCGGGAGGTGGGCTAGCAGACCCACACTAGCGACTGGCAGGCCTAGAAGCTTCAGAGTTAATGTGCATGTAGAAATAGGAATCAAATCTTTTTGCCCTCCCTTGAACCATGCCTGAAGATAGAAAGAGCTGCTTGCCCCATGAAGGAAAGCTAGATAAACTATGTCTTCAGCACCAAGGATAGTACAGAATGTCCAGAGTTATACAAAGAAAGAAAATCTCCAGAAAAAAATGTATAACTCATTGGTTAAACAATCATCAAGATGAAAATGAGACACAAAAATTATTCAGAGGCTAATGATATCCCTAGGGCATCAGATGTAAAAATCAACAATCTGGTTACCGTTTGCACAACACCGGCCACACTGGATTATCAAAGATAAAATAATTTCTAATAAAGATGAGCTCAGAACAAACATTACCAAACCTGTAAGGAAATGACATGCCTGGGTGAAAATCAGCGAACACTGGAAGCAGATGAGTAACACCTCCAAGAATTTGAGAATATAAAGTAATTTGAAAGAGAAAGCAAAATAATTATGTTTCTATTAAAGAGAGGGATAAGTGAAGGAATGGAATCCTTAAGGTAAACCAAGACATCAAGGCAAAAGAACAAGCAGATTTAAGAAAGAATTAATGAAATGTCTAGAGATGAAACATACAGCCATTGGCCTTGTCAGGGCTACGCAGCGGAGGACACGCACTGACGAGGAATCTGTGCCCCTCAGATCTGAGATGGGAGCGAAACTGAGGCATGGCCCGGGGGCTTCTCTCTGGATCTCTCACCACATTCAGGCTGAGGCCATGCTTCCAACAGCCGATCCCGGCGCTGCCTGAGCGTTCTTGTCCCGTGTGTCTCAGGGCTCCTCTGATGAATGACTCTACCGCACTTCCCTCCAGCCTGGCTGGAACTTTCTTAGGCAACTTAAGATACTGCTGCCCCACCCACCATGCCCTCCTTCCCTGTCTCCTTCGCGAGTGTCAGAACTGCCTCACGGGTCGCAGCCTCCCCTCCCTCCAGCTCCCGTCTGTTCTTCCTCACCATCATGTCCCTCAAGGAATCTCTTGCAACCTGATCTCATCTTGATGTCTGCTTCCCAGGGGATCCAAACAAATGCAGAACAAGATCTGAAATGGAGATCTGAGAAAAATGGTCCCCAGCGCAAAACTGTAATATAAACTATCATCCAAAAGGGCAAAAATGAAACATTTTGGTAAAACAAACAAGATGTCATAGACCCTTGCAATGCAGTTCAGGAGCAAGAACATTGGACCCAACACCAAAGAATGGGCTCCAGAATCACTGGTGACAAATATGGGGATTTTTAAAATGAGAAAAACAAAAACAGCTACAAGTGATGTAATTGAGATTAAAAAAAAAAAAACAACCCAAAATACTAGGTCATAATAGCATAGAAGATGGGCAAATAAGTAGTTACAGCATTCCGTACAAGACCTTTTTTATTATTCAGGATAGGGTAGAGGCATTTGAATAAATTTATCTTCCTTAAGTAAGAATAAAAAAATAAGATTTCTTATAAATATGCCAGTTTGAATATGTGTGGTTAACACCACTTATTCTGCAAATCCCATTAAAATGGCAGTTAATGAATAAGAAAAAAATAAGCCCACAGGAAAAAAAAAAAAGAGGTGGCAACAGCCAACAGCCTCTGTTTAAAATAAAACTGGCAACAAAAAGTGTAGCAACTGGAAGTAGATTAAAGCAGGGAAGACGGAAATGCAAGGACACTTAGTGGGTGAAACCGGTAAGAAGGAATCTGGGTCACGCAGGGAAGGCTGAGGAACTGGAGACAGCAGGTTTTGCAGAAGGGTAAAAGGTGGGGCTGGGGAATGGGTACAGTAGGGTTGGTTGAAAAACAGTATAAAAAGCTTGAATCTCAAAGCACCTGTGTGCTGCAAACAAGGATAATCCCTTCCCTCACCACAGCAAGAAATCGAGAGAAAGTTTATTTTTTGAAGAAGCTGAGCTAGAGAAGTCCCAGTGTTGGGGATGTGGGAAATAACTAAGTGCAGAGGTGAGGTGCTAACCTAAAAACAGGCAGCTAAGTTCTGCAGGCTCACACACTTGGGCTCTCAGATGGAAGACGCAGAGTCCTCTCTGCTGAAACTGACCAGCCTAAGAGAACACAGGCAAAACCCAGTATGGATCCTCGATCATTTGGGGTCATCAACAAAGAGACATACAGATTCCAGTTAATTGAATAGACAGCCAATAACCACCAGACATTAGAGGAAAACCTCCAACATGAAAGAAAGAAAAATAATTGAATAAACAGGAAAAAAAAGGAACTTGGAAGACGGAGCAAATACTTTCAATATAACTAAGATTAATATTCTATGAAATATAAAAGTTATTACATCCCTGAAATAATAATAAGGATCATCATTGAAAAATTACAGAATAAAAAAGCCTTTAGAAAGCTTTTGGGTTTCAGAAACAAAAACATTAACAGAGGATTTGGAATACAAAGGTCAAGAAATATTCCAGAAATAGAACAAAAAACTAACAAATCAGCAATAGGAGAAAAAGGATAAGAAAATTAAAGGACCAGTTCAAGAGCCCTAATATCCAAATAATAGCTTCAGAAAAAAGAGAATAAAGGAAAATATCAAAAACATATGAGAAATTTGTGAGGACCAAAGACTAGTGGGACTCCAGACCAGAGATGCCCCACTGAATGCACAGCAGAATGACTGGGGACAGAAGTCTGTTACCCACGCACACCGCTATGAAATATCAGAAAGGAGTGATTAAGGGACAAAGAGAAAAGTTTCAAGGAGAAATCACAGAATCAGACAGATGAATGTCATTGCACTTGACAACAGAAATATTGGAATACGTGAGGCAATGAGAAAGTTTAAGGGATAATGATTTTCAGTGTAGAACTTCACGCTCCTATACCCAGCCAAGTAATCAAGTGTGAGAGTGGGGTAAATATATATTGTAGACATGTAGAGTAAATACATATTTTAGACAAAAATTTCTGAAAAAAGTTTGTCTCCCAGGCACCCGCTTTTTCGGAATTAGCAGAAGGATTCTCTCAAAACATGTGGGTGAGCTAAATAATGAGAATTCATGGGGTGCTTAGGGTTTGAAAGGCAATACAGATGTCCTGGGATAATTGTAAAGAGGAAAAAAATCCCATAACAGCAATTCAATAGACCGTATCTAAAATAACACATTTTTAAAGTAGCATTAAAATGTTATTGAAAAATCTGAAGATGCTTGGGAGAGCTAAAAGGCTTTAATTTTTAAAAACTCCTTGTTATTTAAGAAGATTAACTTGTTTAAGTGTACCTACAAAGCCTAGAAATAAAGTCAGTGTGGAGGCAGTCAGTGAAGTAGAAAAAAGGAAATATGGAAATTTTGATTAATTGAAGATAAGAAAAAAGCATTGAAAAATCATTACAAGCACAAACTAAGATCATGAAAGTAAATCTAAAATATAAATAAAAATAATAAAATGGATTAAATGTGTCAGAGAAAAGCTAAAGAGTCTCATATTGAATTAAATATCAAAAACCAGTCCTGGCTGTTTAGAAGAGACATACTTCAAGCATCATGATGCAGGAAGATAGATATTTAAGATAGATTTTTCAAGGATGGAAAAAGGTATGCCAATCAAATACTAACCAAAAGAAAGTTACTGTCATTAGATTAATGTCAAACCAAATAGGCTACAGAGCAAAAGATTTATTAGGAACAACTAATTCTTACATGTGGATAAAATCATTTACCTGGAAGCTGTAATTCTGAATCCATGTGAGCCTAATAATGTAGCCTCAAACTATGTAAAGAAAAACTGGAAGAATTTCAAGGAAAAGGGGAAAATGTCAAAAGTTGGGAAAAGCATAATACATTTTAAAATGTAATTAACGGCCTTGTGCTAACATACATGAGTGCGTGTGTGCTTGTGTCTAGAGATAGGTATAAATATGGATAAAGATATACATGTGTGTCTTTGCATAGGATTTATTGAACTATCAGGCTGGTTACTGTAAAATACAAGGAGAAACCAGCTAATCCTTCAACTTCTAAAGACTCTATCCCCTGAATGTAATCTTGATGAGTTCAGCTTTTCTAGTCACTTAATAAAAATCTAATCTAGTCCAACATAAACAGCTATACATTCTCCCCATTTTGGATAATTCTCTTTCCGCCATTTGGCTATCAGGGGTTCAAAGGCCAGCTTAGGAGACAGGACGGGGTTGGCTTCTCTCCCCTTCTTGGTAGATGTCCTTCTTCGCTTTCTAGCTGTGTTTTGGCTGATGGGGAGAGAAGGAGGAACATAAAGGGGGGACTGAAAAAGAAAATAATGTTTGAAGGTAAGATCTGCTTTGTATGCCACACCCAAATTCAGCCTCCTTCTTTTAAGAGATACATCTGTGAGTATTTTTTAAAAAGACTTATTATTACTGGCAGCTTATACATCCCCATCTTGACCACTAACTTCCAACAGTCTAGCTACAACCCTTCCCTTGTGGCCACCTCGTCCCTCCCAAGTCATGCTCATGGGGGTATCTGTCTCAAGCATCCATAAAATCTTGAAGGAAGTGTGTGCCCACTTTTGCCCTAACAGACCCTGAAAGCAAATTTCATCTCCAGGCAGATGGCTTTAGCCAGGCTCTCTCCTTTAGACTATTAATTCATGAGTTAAGTACCAATTACTGTGTCCCCCAATCCTAGGGAGCACCTGTCTACCTCTGTAACTCTGATTGGTTCTCTTGAAATGCACTCCTGTATTAAAGAGTAGCATTAGCCTTTTATCTGGATGAAGAAGAGAAACACCACCCTCTCCAACTCTCTCTCCTTTCTGACTCTACCGTGGCATAACCTGTCCCCTGGGCGGGTCTCAGTCCACCTTGAAGTGAGGGATGATCTAAGGATTCTAAAACCAGCCTCCAATTCTCTGAGAATGCCTCGCAAGGGTGTATATTGTAAAATGAAAACAAGCAAATTTATTCCCTAAATCCTATGAGACTAATATAATTTTCATATTATTGCAATAAATAATTCCTTAAAAGAAATTTATTTCCTCTAAAAAATAGACATATATACGAGGGCAAATATCCTGCATTTCAAATGATTTTTTAAAAAATCTAGGAAAATTCAGAATCTTTGACATAAAGAGGTATGGCAATTGAGGCTGAACGCTCAGAATGAAAAATAAATGTTAAGCTTTGTGCTCCCTCTACTGGCCAAAGAGCAAATTCCCAGAAACAGTAGGACAACTACAGCAAGGTAGTAAGTCTCACGTAAGACTTATTTAAAATTCTCGTAGTATTCAGATCGCTGCCTCACTTTAAGCGGAGCGTGCATGGTGGTGGGGAACTGACCTGTGCCCCAATGTTGCTGCAGGAGTAGCCTCCTTTTCACCTACATTACTAATGAGAGGCGCGTTATCTCGCCCCCTAGTGGCTATTTACAAAAATCACATAGCTATTTTCAAACCAAGATTAAATCATTACACTCCCAGTTTAGATACCTCTGGGTGAGGCTCTCCATGCTATTTAGTCCACTCCGTCACTTCATCTTGAGGAAATGTAACGACCTTACTGATGAAAAGAAGAGAATGCCCTCCCAATCTGAATATGTTGATGAATATTAACACTTTTAGGTTTCGAAATTCTTTTAGGTGGCCTATTTAATTTGCATACATTTTATTAGTGAGTAAAATTTTAAAATGCTCTTGTAAAGTGTGCAATTATTGGTAAACCATTATGATGTTATTCAGTTCAAATCAATAAATACTATTGAGTCCCCAGACCCTTGAGCTGCAACAGTAAAGCAAGCAAAGTCCTTGTTCTTGTGGAGCTTATAGTCTAGAGGGAGAGACAACATTTTTTATAGTTTATTTTGGTATCATTAATCTAAAATTACATGTGCAATATTATGGTGATGAAACTACCCCCTTCATCAGGTCACCACCACCAACCCCATTACAGTCACTGTCCATCAGCATAGAGAGATGCTATAGAGTCACTACTTGTCTTCTCTGAGTTGTACACGCCTCCCCATGCCCCCCAACATTACATCTGCTAATCGTAATGCCCCTTTTCCCCCCTTATCCCTCCCTTCCCACCCATCCTCCCCAGTCCCTTTCCCTTTGGTAACTATTAGTCCTTTCTTGGGTTCTGTGAGTCTGCGACTGTTTTGTTCCTTCAGTTTTTTTCTTAGGTCTTATACTCCGCATATGAGTGAAATCATTTGGTACTTGTCTTTTTCGGCTTGGCTTATTTCACTGAGCATAATACCCTCTAACTCCATCCATGTTGTTGTAAATGGTAGGATTTGTTTTCTTCTTATGGCTGAATAATATTCCATTGTGTATATGTACCACTTCTTCTTTATCCATTCACCTACTGATGGACACTTAGGTTGCTTCCATTTCTTGGCTATTGTAAATAGTGCTGCGATAAACATAGGGGTGCATCTGTCTTTTTCAAACTGCGCTGCTGCATTCTTAGGGTAAATTGCTAGGAGTGGGATTCCTGGGTCAAATCGTATTTCTATTTGTAGTTTCTTGAGGAACCTCCATACTGCTTTCCACAGTGGTTGAACTAATTTACATTCCCACCAGCAGTGTAGGAGAGTTCCCTTTTCTCCACATCCTCGCCAACATTTGTTGTTTCTGTTTTGGATGTTGGCCATCCTCACTGGTGTGAGGTAATAGCTCATTGTGGTTTTAATCTGCATTTCTCTGATGATTAGTGATGTGGAGCATCTTTTCATGTGCCTGTTGGCCATCTGAATTTCTTCTTTGGAGAAGTGTCTATTCATGTCCTCTGCCCATATCTTAATTGGATTATTTACTCTATGTTTGTTGAAGTGCGTGAGTTCTTTATATATTTTGGATGTCAACCCCTTTTCGGATACGTCATTTATGAATATATTCTCCCATACTGTAGGATCTATTTTTGTTCTACTGATGGTGTCCTTTGCTGTACAGAAGCTTTTCAGCTTGATATAGTCCCACTTGTTCATTTTTGCTTTTGTTTCCCATGCTCGGGGAGATATGTTCATAAAGAAGTTGCTCATGTTTATGTCCAAGAAATTTTTGCCTGTGTTTTTTTCTAAGAGTTTTATGGTTTCATGACTTACATTCAGGTGTTTGATCCATTTTGAGTTTACTTTTGTGTATGGGGTTAGACAGTAGTCCAGTTTCATTCTCTTACATGTAGCTGTCCAGTTTTTCCAACACCAGCTGCTGAAGAGGCTGTCATCTCCCCATTGTATATCCAAGGCTCCTTTCTCAAATATTAATTGACTGTATATGTTTGGGTTAATGTTTGGATTTTCTATTCTGTTCCACTGGTCTGTGGGTCTGTTTTTGTGCCAATACCAAATTGTCTTGATTACTGTAGCATTGTAGTAGAGCTTGAAGTCAGGGAGCGTAATTCCCCCTGTTTTATGCCTCCTTCTCAGGATTGCTTTGGCTATTCGGGGTCTTTTGTGGTTCCATATGAATTTTAGAATTATTTGTTCCAGTTCATTGAAGAAAGCTGTTGGTATTTTAATAAGGATTGCGGTGAATCTGTAGATTGCTTTAGGTAGTATAGCCATTTTACAATATTTATTCTACCTAGCCAAGAGCATGGGAGGAATTTCCATTTGTTAGTGTCTTCTTTAATTTCTCTTAGGAGTGTCTTGTAGTTTTCAGAGTATAGGTCTTTTACTTCCTTCATTAGGTTTATTCCTAGGTATTTTATTCTTTTTGATGCAATTGTGAATAGAATTGTTTTTCTGATTTCTCTTTCTGTTAGTTCATCGTTAGTGTATAGGAATGCAACAGATTTCTGTGTGTTAATTTTGTATCCTGCAACTTTGCTGAATTCAGATATTAGTTCTAGTAGTTTTAGAGTGGAGTCTTTAGTGTTTTTTATGTACAATATCATGTCATCTGCAAATAGTGACAATTTGACCTCTTCTTTACCAATCTGGATGCCTTGTATTTCTTTATTTTGTCTGATTGCTGTGGCTAGGACCTCCAGTACTATGTTGAATAACAGTGGAGAGAGTGGGCATCCCTGTCATGTTCCCAATCTTAGATGAAAAGCTTTCAGCTTCTCGCTGTTAAGTATGATGTTAGCTGTGGGTTTGTCATATATGGCCTTTATGATGTTGAGGTACTTGCCATCTATACCCATTTTGTTAAGAGTTTTAATCATGAATGGATCCTGAATTTTGTCAAATGCTTTTTCAGCATCTATGGAAATGATCATGTGTTTTTTGTCCTTCTTTTTGTTGATGTAGTGGATGATGTTGATGGATTTTCGAATGTTGTACCATCCTTGCATCCCTGGGATGAATCCCACTTGATCATGGTGTATGATCCTCTTGATGTATTTTTGAATTCGGTTTGCTAATATTCTGTTGAGTATTTTTGCATCTACGTTCATCAGGGATATTGGTCTGTAATTTTCTTTTTGGTGAGGTCTTTGCCCGGTTTTGGTATTAGAGTGATGCTGGCTTCATAGAATGAGTTTGGAAGTGTTCCCTCCTCTTCTATTTTTTGGAAAACTTTAAGGAGAATCGGTGTTATTTCTTCTCTATATGTCTGGTAGAATTCAGAGGTGAATCCATCTGGTCCGGGGGTTTTGTTCTTGGGTAGTTTTTTGATTACTGCTTCAATTTCGTTGCTGGTGATTGGTCTGTTTAGTTTTTCTGTTTCTTGTTTGGTCAGTTTTGGAATGTTGTATTTTTCTAAGAAGTTGTCCATTTCTTCTAGGTTTTCCAGCTTGTTAGCATATAGGATCTCATAATATTCTCTTATATTTTTTTGTATTTCTGTAGGGTCCGTTGTTATCTTTCCTTTCTCATTTCTGATTCTGTTTATGTGTGTAGATTCTCTTTTTCTCTTAATAAGTCTGGCTAGGGGTTTATCTATTTTGTTTATTTTTTCAAAGAACCAGCTCTTGGTTTCACTGATTTTTTCTATTGTTTTATTCTTTTCAATTTTATTTATTTCTTCTCTGATCTTAATTATGTCCCTCCTTCTGGTGACTTTGGGTCTCATTTGTTCTTCTTTTTCCAATTTCAGTAATTGTGTCTTTAGACTATTCATTTGGGAATGTTCTTTCTTCTTTAAATAGGCCTGGATTGCAATATACTTTCCTCTAAGAACTGCCTTTGCTGTGTCCCATAGAAGTTGTGGCTTTGTGTTGTTGTTATCATTTGTCTCCATATATTCTTTGATTTCTGTTTTGATTTGGTGGTTAACCGATTGATTAATTAGGAGAATGTTGTTAAGTCTCCATGTATTTGTGAGCCTTTTTGTTTTCTTTCTAAAATTTATTTCTAGTTTTATACCTTTGTGATCTGAGAAGTTGGTTGGTAGGATTTCAATATTTTTGAATTTACTGAAGTTCTTTTTGTGGCCTAGTATGTGGTCTATTCTGGAAAATGTTCCATGTGCACTTGAGAAGAATGTGTATCCTGTTGCTTTTGGGTGCAGAGTTCTGTAGATGTCTGTTCGGTCCATCTGTTCTAGTGTGTTGTTCAGTGCCTCTGTGCCTTTACTTATTTTCTGTCTGGTTGATCTGCCCTTTGCAGTGAGTGGTGTGTTGAAGTCACCTAAAATGAATGTATTGCTTTCTATTTCCTCCTTTAATTCTGTTAGTATTTGTTTCACATATGCTGGCGCTCCTGTGTTGGGTGCATATATATTTATAATGGTTATATCTTCTTGTTGGACTGACCCCTTTATCATTATGTAATATCCTTTTTTATCACTTGCTACTTTCTTCGTTTTGAAGTCTATTTTGTCTGATAAAAGTACTGCAACACCTGCTTTTTTCTCCTTGTTGTTTGCATGAAATATCTTTTTCCATCCCTTCACTTTTAGTGTGTGTATATCTTTGGGTTTGAGGTGCGTTTCTTGTAGGCAGCATATAGATGGGTCTTGCTTTTTTATCCATTCTGTTACTCTGCTTCTTTTGATTGGCACATTCAGTCCCTTTACATTTAGGGTGATTATCGATAGATATGTACTTATTGCCGTTGCTGGCTTTAGATTCGTGGTTACCGAACGTTCAAGGGTTACTTCTTTACTATCTAACAATCTAACTTAACTTTCTTGTTAAGTTATTGTAAACACAGTCTGATGTTTCTTTATTTCTCTCCCTTCTTATTCTTCCTCCTCCATTCTTTATATACTAGATGTTTTATTCTTTGCCTTTAGTTAGTATCTGGATGGTCTGCTTTCTTTGCTATGATTTTATTTTCTCTGGTGACATCTTTTTAGCCTTAGGAGTGCTTTCCTCTAGAGCAGTTCCTTTAACATGTCCTGTAGAGGTGGTTTATGGGAGGCAAATTCTCTCAGCTTTCACTTGTCTGGAAATTGTTTAATCCTTCCATCATATTTAAATGATAATTGTGCTGGATACAATATTCTTGGTTCGAGGCCCTTCTGTTTCATTACATTAAATATATCATGCCATTCTCTTCTGGCCTGTAAGGTTTCTGTTGAGAAGTCTGATGATAGTCTGATGGGCTTTCCTTCGTAGGTGATCTTTTTTCTCTCTCTAGCTGCCTTTAATACTCTGTCCTTACTTTGATCTTTGCCATTTTAATTATTCTGTGTCTTGGTGTTGTCTTCCTTGGGTCCCTTGTGTTGGGAGATCTGTGGGCTTCTGTGGACTGCAAGACTACTTCCTTCCCCAGCATGGGGAAGTTCTCAGCAATTATTTCTTCAAAGACACTTTCTATCCCTTTTTCTCTCTCTTCTTCCTCTGGTACTCCTATAATGCGAATATTGTTCCGTTTGGATTAGTCACACAGTTCTCTTAATATTCTTTCATTCCTAGAGATCCTTTTATCTCTCTCTGCCTCAGCTTCTCTGTATTTCTGTTCTCTGATTTCTATTCCATTAACAGTCTCTTGCATCTCGACCAGTCTGCTGCTAAGCCCGTCGATGGCTTTTCTCATTTCTGCATTGTCTTTCCTGACTTCCCTCCCTTCCTCCCTCAGCTCCTGCATATTTCTCTGTAGATCCATCAGCATGGTTATGACTTTTATTCTAAATTCTTTTTCAGGAAGACTGTGCATTTCCATCCCTTTAGCCTCCCTCTCTGGTGTTGTCTTGGTCTGGCTAAGCTTTGTCTGTACCATATTCCTCTGTCTTTTCATGGACATAGAAGTGGTCACTGGTAGGTGCCATGTATGTCAGCTGGGCTCTTTAAGAATTAAAAAAAAAAAGCGCCCACTGGGTGTGGATTCTGTAAGGATGCTGTAGGTGGTACTGTTGTTCCACTATACTGCAGCTGCAGCCGCGAAGCTCCTCTTGGCCCTTGTAGCTCTGGCCGGGGCAGGAACAAATGGGAGGTTGTTGTTGTTGTCTGTGTGAAGTTTCAGTGTGGCTACTTTTTCCCAATTGCCAACCAAGGGGTCCAAAATTCCTCAGGACTCCCAGCCTGCTGGGCCGAGTGTGCTGGGATGATCCTGGGCTCTTGCCTGTTTAAGACCACCAAAAAAAGCGCGCGCTTTTCTTTTGTCCCGGGGAGCCTGCTGCAAGGACCCGGGTGTGTTCCCAGCTCAAAACCTGCACCTTCTGCCTCTCCAATATCTGATACATGGCGCAACGTGTTTCAGTGCTCCTGGCACAGATCACCAGGGCTGGTTATTTCATGGGCCTGTACTTCCACTCCCTCCTGGCTCTGAATCCTCTCCTCCTGCCAGTGTGCTGCAGTGGGGGAGTGCTCGGGTCCCACCGGGTCATGGCTCCGTATCTTACCCGCCTTGCGGGGTGCCGAGTCCTCTCAGGTGCAGATACAGGCTGTGAGCTGTCCTGTATATTCTGGTCTTTCTTTTAGGAATAGTTGTATTTGTTTTATTTTCATAGATATATATGGTTTTGGGAGGAGATTTCTGCCGTCCTGCTCATGCCGCCATCTTTCCGGAACTCTCTTTCTGTTGGACAGCACTGGTTTTGAGTCCTGCTACTCAAAGCGAGACAACATTTAAAAAAAAAATTAAGTGAAACCCGAGAGGATGACAAAGAATGATTTTGTTGAGTGAGTGTTCTTGTAGTCACCGATGCTTTCTTTATCGGTAACCTGGCCACGCCAGGAGATTATGAGAGCATGCTCTGAATGAAAGGGCTTGGTTGAAACCTGCTGACAGCAGTATGTCTTTAACCTGGGAAACTTACTCTCTGCTGTAAACTGGGAATAATAATACTTATTTGAGACAGTTGTTGTGACAAGAATATAATCCAGGTAAAAATGCTTGAATGAACAGACACTTCTCCAAAGAAGAAATTCAGGTGGCCAACAGACACATGAAAAGATGCTCCACATCACTAATCATCAGGGAAATGCAAATTAAAACCACAATGAGATATCACTTCACACCAGTTAGGATGGCCAACATCCAAAAGACAAACAACAACAAATGCTGGCTAGGACGTGGAGAAAGGGGAACCCTCCTACACTGCTGGTGGGAATGTAGACTAGTTCCACCATTGTGGAAAGCAGTATGGAGGTTCCTCAAGGAATTACAAATAGAAATACGATTTGACCCAGGAATCCCACTCCTAGGAATTTACCCGAAGAATGCAGAGGCCTAGTTTGAAAAGGACATATGCACCCATATGTTTATCGCAGCACTATTTACAATAGCCAAGAAATGGAAGCAACCAAAGTGTCCATAAGTAGATGAATGGATAAAGAAGAAGTGGTACATATACACAATGGAATATTATTCAGCCATAAGAAGAAAACAAATCCTACCATTTGCAACAACATGGATGGAGCTAGAGGGTATTATGCTCGGTGAAATAAGCCAGATGGAGAAAGACAAGTACCAAATGATTTCACTCATCTGTGGAGTATAAGAACAAAGAAAAAACAGAAGGAACAAAACAGCAGGAGACTCACAGATCCCAAGAATGGGCTAACAGTTACCAAAGGGAAAGGGACTAGGGAGGATGGGGGCATTACGATTATCACACATAATGTGGGGGGTGGGGGGCACGGGGAAGGAACTATAGCCCAGAGAAGACAAGTAGTGACTCTATAGCATCTTCCTACTCTGATGGACTGTGACTGTAATGGGGTATGTGGTGAGGACTTGATAAGGGCGGGAATCTAGTAACCACAATGTTGCTCATGTGATTGTATATTAATGATGCCATAATTAAAAAAAATAAAAGAAATCAATGAAGTTGAACGTAAGAAATTAATAGAGAAAATCAATGAAGCCAAAAGCTGAGTCTTTGAGAAGATCAATAACATGAAAAAGTTCTAGGAAGGCCAATTTAAAGATTAGAGATTAGAGAGAAGACACAAATTACTAATGTTAGAAATGAAACAGGGCCATCATCACAATCTCATGGAAATTAAAACGATAGTAAAAGAATATTAGAAGCAACTCCACACCCATAACCTTGATAGCCTAGATGAAATGGCACAATTCCTTGAAAGACACAATCTACCTCTTAAAAATCTGACTCCTGGAATCCACAAGTGAGAAAACAAACCTGATTTTAAAACTGTCAAAGTTGCTAAACAGACACTTCTCCAAAGAAGATAGACGGATAGAAAATAAGTGTATGAAAAGATACTTGACATCACCTGTTATTAAGAATCGCAAATTAAAACAAAAATTAGATACCACTTCACACCTAACAGAATGGCCAAAATCTGGAACACTGACCACATCAAAAACTGGTGAGGATGAGCGGCAACACAAAATCTCATTCATTGCTGGTGGGAATGCAAAATGGCACAGCCACTTTGGAAGACAGTGTGGTGGTTTCTTACAAAGCTAACCAGGCTCTTACCTTAAAATCCAGCCATCACGATCCTTGGTACTTGCCCAGCTGAGTTGAAAACATAAGCCCACACCAAAATGAACATTTATAGTAGCCTTATTCATAATTGTCAAAACTTGGAGGCAGCCAAGATATCCTTCAATAGGTGGGTGGATAAGCAAATGGTACATCCAGACAGTGGAATGTATTATTCAATGATAAAAAGAAATGAATCACTGAGCCATAAAAAGACATGGAGAAACCTAAAATGCATATTGCCAAGTGAAAGAAAGCAGTCTTCAGGCTAACTTTTTTATGATTCCAACTATATAACATTCTTGGAAAGGCTCAACAATGGAGACAGTAAAAAGATCAGTGGTTGCATGGGGTTGACAGTATGGGAGGAAGGGATGACTAGGTGGGGCACTGAGAAATTTGGGGGCAGTGAAGCTATGCCAGCAATACTGGTTCATCAGCTGTAACCAATGTACTACAGTAATGCTAATGAGATGTATTAATGCAGGAAGCTCTGGTTAGGGATGGTATATGGGAGCTCTCTACCTTCCACTGAATTTTTCTGTAAACCTAAAACTTCTGAAAAACAAACTCTATTAACTTAAAAAGAAAACAGAGACAGACTTTTGGAATCTGACAAGGATCCAAATCCTACCATTTGTAATTTGTATGGACTTCAGCTCTTACACTGCAGAGATTCATTTTTCTCATCAGAAAATAAAGACTATTTACCTCCTAGAAACAGTTAAGATTTGAGTAAGGTAACATGAAAACCTCCTGAGAGAGCCTGGTACATAGTAGGCATTCAGCATTTATTAAGTCTTTTCACTTTCTTTTCTTTGTGGACATTAGTACTTGATAGTTACAAAATGTTGCAGGACAGGATGGGGCAAGAAATTGCCAGGAGCAGCACAGAATCCAAAGTGTGGTTGAAGATGCAGGAGATCAGCCTTTGGCCTTACAAAGAAGCAAGGCCTGTAGTGCCTCTTCACCTCAGGGACGATATTGAACTTTATTACAAGAAGCACCCTCTCCTCTTCAGGTAGTAGAGGCTGAAAATCAACATTCAGCAGCTGAAAATCAAAATGAACTTTGCTTCCCTAACCTGTCACACAGGCTCCAACTTCACAAACTATAGAGCACTTCATTTTCATGAATGTTCTCAAAAGCAAAGCTCATTTTATTTTGCTTCTCCAAAGTTAATTGGAAAGTACTGCTTCCCATATGGCCCCTTGCTCCTCTTACACTGTAATTCTAAAACTCAGAAAGATCTCAGAACTGCCCGTAGCTGCTGAGTTTTGCATTCGCCTGCTCAGATTTTCTGCCAAAGGGACTCTGGCTTGCCCTAGATTCTGATATTGCCTCTCAGATTAGGTGGAAGGGTTTGAGGTTGGAGACACAGACTGGAAGTCTAGGAAGGTTCTTGGGAATTGTATTAAGCCAATAAATCAAGTGAAAAAAGTGTTTGATTTAAAAATATAAAAGTAGATACTACCAAAAATATATAATCAACTAAAATAGGGTGTAGTGGTAAGGAAAGGCCATGGGTATATATGCTTTCATCTTAACTCACAGTAGGGAGTCAATAAACGCCATGTAGAGGGTCAAATATATTACATGCAATAATAATTACAAAGGCAATAACTAGAAGAAAAACATGAACTCTCTAAATTATCAGACAATACACACTTATAAAACATTATAGACAATATAATGAAAGATTATAAAAAATGTAACAGAAGACATAAAATGGCAATATGTCAGATGAAAACAACATGACATAAGCAAAGGTAAGTTGATTAATTCCTCATTGAAAGAAAAATCTCAACTTGAATCATAAAGCAAAATTTAATTATATTTTCAAATTCAAGAGGCATGCCTAAGATAAAATGACTCATAAAAATTGAAAATTAAAGGATGAGCAAAGGCCTATCAGGCAAATGTGAAGAAAATGACGAAGGGTACAATCCACTTCGATGATCTCATCGTGTTGGGCACCTATGAATCAAATAACCTTGTATCAACATAATTAAAGCAAAAATTACAGGAAACACAAGAGGAAATAGAGATACATTAGTTATAGGAGATTTTAATCCCCATATCTCAGTTCCCGACCTAGCGAGTGAATAAGAAATAAGTTTGTCAGTGGAATACATAAGTAATAGGTGTAATTGCTTTGCATGCAATTAAGTTCCATGTCTTCACATCCTTTTCTTGTACCCGTAAAACACTGGAGCTAATCAACCATATTTTAGAGCACAAATCAAACCTTGACCAATTTAAGAGAATTAGATTATATAAATAAGAAGTGTAAATATTGTAAAGGATGAGTAAATAAAAGCAAATCAATTCATTGGCTACTGGAAACAGGCCAGTTCAGTAGGGTGGCTGGTTAAAAACTTATATGATGACATATGTAGCCTTTCTGTATACTAGCAATAATCAATTACAAAATGCAATAGAAGAAAAGACTACCGATAATGGCAAGAAAAAAGGTGAACTACCTAAAAAAAAGAAAACTTAAGAAATATTTTTAAAAAAATCAAATGCTATCAGGGCAAATAAAAAGAGTTTTGGATAAGAAGACAAAACATTATAAAGATGTCAATTCTCTCTAATGCAATTTATTTATATAATAGCATCCCAGTAAAAATGTCACCCAGGTTTTATTTTAAGACATGAATTGATTGTAAATAGCTAATAAATTTAACTCTAGAAAGATCAGAAATTTCTACATGGTAGCACATTACGCACACATAAATACACGCACACTGATTCAAATTACAAAGAAGAAAAAATATCTGCAGTATGTAGTCCATCATAGGTCTAATTTCTTAATTGCATAAAGACCTCCTGTAAACTGTCTTTAAAAGTCAATAAATGAATGTAAGAGATCACAGCAAAAGAAATGCAAATGCCTTTTAATCACATAAAATGCTCAATCTTACTCTTCATAAAATAAATGCAAAGAGCTATATTTTCCACCTGTAAATTAGCAGACTTAGATATTTGATGATAAACTGTAGTTGGAAAAGAAGTAGAGAAGCAGGCCATGTACTTCACGGGTGAGAGTGTAAACTGACACATCCTCAGTGGAGAGCCATTCAGCAATACCTATCAAAATGCTACATACATACCTTTTTGTCAAGTAACTCTACTTTTGGGAATCTACAGATATGCTTGTACATGTGCAAAATGACACATATCTAAGCAGAATCAATATAGATTTTCCAGTATTAGCAAGATTGGAATGTATTAAATGTTCAGGAATTGGTGCAACTTAAAGATGATCAGCAGTGTGATTCACTCAATGGGAGCATATGTAGCTTGTTATAAACAAAGTAGCTGTGACTATAGTGATATGGGATGGGCTTCAAGATACGTGTGTGTGCATGCATGTGTGTATACATGTATATATGTGGTATTTTACACATGTACACACTAAGCAACAAAGTACGGTATATCTGTGTATTTCCAGTTGTGTAAAAAACACAAGGAAAAGAATATGCATATACTTAAACTTGTGAGATGCAGAGCCATGGCTGTGTGTAGGAGAGGAGCTCTGGGATTGGAGAAGAGGCTTGTGGGAAAAACTTACCACTACATACTTTTCTGTACCTATGAGTTTTCTTCTGTGTCCATATATTACCTATGAAAAAAAAATCTAATCAAATCAAACTTTAAAGAAATGTTTGGCATCTGGAATAGAAATATGAAATTTTGCTTGCTAAGCAAGGGAGAGCTGTGCTTGTAGGAGCCAATGTCCTAAATGAACAAACTGTTGACTTACAGCGTGTGTGTATGCGACCAGGTCCCTGCCCAGCACTGCTGCCACCTTCATCCTGACTTCGTCATCTCGCAGTTTGAAGTCTTCACTAGCTTCCTAGAGGCCTGCCTGCCTCCACTGCTGCCTCTCTGGTACTTTTACATCGACCTTTGACATGGTCTACAAGGCAACAGGAAGCTTGGCCAGGTCTGGGGGCTTAATGAATGCTGTTGGTGGAGGGGGGAGAGCTGTCGAATAGTATTTCTTATTACTGGATGATAGTGATAGTATTAATGAAATTCAAAAGGCAAAATCTGAAAATAGTTTCATGGATGAATTTATCACTTATATGATTGAATCTGAGAAGATGGTGAGCTTTCAAGGTAGTTAGAAACTAGACCTTAAGTTTTGGAGAAAGGTGAGGGATAGACATGCAGAGTGGGGAGCTTCTGCTAAAGCTTTCTCTTGTCTGTAAGTAGGGAATGCACATGGGGGACCTGCAGTGTTTAAAAGTGACATGCTGAGTCCAAACCCTTTCCAGGTAATGTAGTGGGGGTTGGTGGGGGGCAGGATGGAGGCTGTGAGGGCGTCAGTGTGTAATACACAGTGACACTTGCGAGTCATGGAGGAGGATGTGTCCACCATGTGTGGGTTTCTGCCTCTCTTAGGAGGAATGTGAGATAAGTACCACTGTCATCTATCATAAGCATATGTCTGGGGACAGCAGGATAAAATGTGACAGAGCCACTATTTAAACCCTTGTCAGAAATGACTCCAGTGCATGACCTCCATGTGAAACAGGCATTTCTCAACTAAGAGCACAGGAGGACCTAAAAGAAAATAATATATTTTTAATACAGAAATAGTAGTCAGAGGGAAAAGGGCAAATGATTTAGAGTGGCATGATAGATCTAAGGGAAGAGAGAGTCTCAAAAAGGGATGGCCTGTTCCAGAAGAGCTAGGGCGTGTGATCAAGTATCCTGAATGGCGACACCTCCACA
>JAVSCE010012859.1:0-39798 GCA_032199065.1 Smutsia gigantea
ACACACACATGCATATTGTGTGTGCAAGTGCAAAACAAGCAGGAGGGAGTCAACACAGGAAGATCTATATGTAGAGAATACACGTTTGCTAAATACATATGAGCCAGGTCACGGTGAGATGGAACTTAACGTGGCTTAGTAAAAGAAGTTGTTGGCTGCTTCTTCATTCAGGTGGACACAGAGAGTCGCTTTGGAAAAGAAGTCTGCATTTTCCTAGAGGCTCCCAAAGGCTAACAAACATGTCCTCTCCTGGGGGAGAAGTCCAAGAAGACTTTGGGGGCATAACACAAGCATCCTTCTTGGTATGGATGACACTGATCTCTGGAGAAGAGATGGGGAAGGTAATGGGAGAAAGGAGATTGAGACCTCAAACTCTTTCAAAATTATCAGAGACTCTTCTGTAGACCCATAAAGTCACACTGAGACCACAGACAGGAAAGGAAAATGCTGGAACTCTGAATGAGATAATGGGCATTCTCAATGTGAAGCTACTTCAGCAAAAGGGACTAGAGGCTGATGGAGGTAGATGAGTTTCAACAAAGTATTTCTCAGAAATGGTCCTGTCTTGCAAACAGTGGATGAACAAAAGAATACAACTTGAAATATTGCAAGCCCAAGATAAACTAGGAAAAAACAAATAAATAAAAACAGGGTCTACTAGCAGATTGCTCAGACTGTCCAGCCCTCTCTCCGTCTGAGATCTAGAATCAGGCTGACCTGCGGCCTGAATAAACCTAGTGTCTTGAGCAATCAGGCATATCTGGCATGGATTTAGAGATCTTCAGAGGGAAAAACTGCTTTTCCTGGTACAATGGATAGGAGGGAGTTTCAATAGTAAATTAAAAAATAAAAAGATGTGACCCTCCTTTTAAACCAAGCTGATAACTGGTAAAAATGGGTGCAAACCAGTCACATATTTTAGATGATGACAGAATCATTTGGGCCCAATTAATCTAATTTTTCTAGTGGGTTTTTTATCATAAAATGAAAAAACAAAAGTGTAATGAAGTAATAGATGAACATCCAGGTGGTTAATTATCGTTCATTTGCCCAGTGCTTGGAAACCACTGGGGTTCCAAGCCGACTTTATCAGAAAATGATCATGCCTGGGGTGGAAACTAGTAGTAGTATGAATATAAATAGTGGAATTGGTGAGTCTAGAACAGGCATTTAATTTGATCTTACAGGCCTTACTGGGGGCCCAGAGGCATAGCAGAGGATTAACACCCACTTGGTTACTAATCCTGCAAAGTCTAATGTACAAGGAGGAAATTACAATTTAAAAATTAATAAAATGGTGCCATAATAGTTAGTGCTTTGCTAAAGTCTTTTTATCAAAGGTTCTAGTTAGGGGACATGTTCTATGAAGAGTCTAGCCTTACACATTTACTTCTAAAGACATAACATGTACTTCATTATTCCTGAACACACACTACATGAAAAACCCTGTTCTGAGCACCAAGGAGGATGCACAATGTATGGGAAATTATCCCTGATCAAAACGAGTTTACAGTTCTGACACCTGGAATGCACAAGTGACAGTAATGCAAAGTGTAATGTCATTATCACAAAGTGAACGAAAACAAACCATTATGGGGCTTAGACAAGGAAGGGATCACACAAGATCAGGAATCAGGAACACTTTCATGGAGGAGAACCAAGACAACGGTGGTGATGGTGGGGCTGGTGGTGTGGTGATCACTATTACCAGGTACTAATAGGACGAGAGCCAATTCTTGGGGTGGGAGCACTTTGAGCATAAGTGAGGGGCTGGTTCTGAGGACAGTAAAGGTTCTGGTAGGCTGTTCCCTCAGCAGAGATTTAGCAAGTACCAAATAAATGCCAGACGCTGGGTTAGAGGCTGGGGACAGAGACAAGAGCTTCTTGCTAAGCACATGGTCTAGCAGACAAGCAAAAGGTAAACAGAAAAATAATAGAAGAGGCAAGTGACACTGTGTTAGAGCATGGGGATTAAGAGCAGGAGCTCTGTGCTGAGACTGCCTAGGTTGGAAGGGGATTTCACCACCTGCGTGCTGTTTGTTGCCTTAGGCCAATTACTTCGCCTCTCTTGCCATGGCTTTATCTGTAAAATGGGTCCACGCTGCCCCTGCCTCCCCGGGTGAATCACATGCTGCCTGGGAAGCCCTTAAGGCAGGGGCAGACCCTGAGTGAGTGCTTCCTAAGTACTCCTGCATGGAGTATGTCCATCTGTACTTCGTCAGCACAGCTGATGTCATGAAGACAGTGTCTTACAAGCAGACTTCAGGAAGTATCAGTCAAGGATATTAACTTTTTAAAAGTCATTAATACATTTTTACACATTGTTTTCCAAAAACGTCACATCATTTCACACTTTCTCCTAAGCGGTGCACAAGAGCGCTGATCGCACTATACTCCGAGGTTAATACGGTCATTAAGGTTTTGCCGAGTTGGTAGGTGAAGAATGATCTGTTGTCGTGATTTCCGTATCTTTCACTAGAGTGAGGATAAACAGTTTTCATTTTTATTAGCCACATATATTTTTTCTTCACGCAGAAAGGTATTCCCATGTTACAAGTGGGGAAACTGGGAACCTGGCTGCAGAGTTTAGACTGAAAAGAGGTAGGAAATGTGAAGTCCTTGGAAATCAAACAGGAGCATATGCCACATCATTTGATGCCTTTCCATCAAGGGTACCTGGGGCGATTGCACCCCCAAGGCCTTATTATTCATGAGGTTTTCTCCTCTGTTCTCCTTCCTCAAGGAACACTGATATTCAGAATATATGCAACAGATATTTAAGGTGCTAAGTATGTGCTGGTACCTACATGTCGGGTAGGGTCCCTACTCTTCAGCAGTCTTATTGATTTGGGTCCAAATAGCAATTTTTAGGCTGACACAGTCAAAAATTTTTCCTGAATGTCTTACAACTCCTGTGGCTAACTTTCAGTCTCCAAGCTCCTGTCTGCCTTAATTGTCTGCTACTCTTTCACCCAGTCATGTGAAATTTGAAGTCCAGCCTTAACTGGTTTCTCCATAAAGGGGGGAAAAAATCCACCTATTTCATGCATCCTATGAACTCAGTAAACTTACATAGACTTGGGTAGACCTAGAGAAGGGCCATATTATTGATGGAGTGGATTCATGGCTTCCCTGTGGCTGTTCCACACCCTTGTTCTCCTTCCTCTTCTTCTATAGTTCTATTACAGGAGATTTAATCTTGGAAAATAAGTATATGTATGCATGTATATATATTTATATATGTATTGTGTATATATGTACATGACTATAAGTATATATATATATATAGGAATACATATATACTCACACATTAAAAAAATTTTGCCTTACTCATGCAATTCTTCTTATATCAAGCAGAACAGATTCTCCCACTCTGAAGTCCCTCAAACTTAGTTTCTACCCCAGGTGGATTTTTCACGTTGTTTTTTCTGAAAAATGTGTTATTCTCTCCAAAAGGTATTTTGGAGAAGACACTTCCTCTGATCATACAACATGATGGTGAAATTATATGAAATTAGAGAAGCTACAGGCTATAATTTCCCTTCAACATGGATAATATTCAAAGCACTTAACAACTAGTACCTTCCCCACCAATCAGAACTGCCTTAGGGTGCAGCACCTCGGGCGTCTGCTCAGTCAGGCCACAGCCCGGGAAGCTGACTTGCAGGAAAGCCAGGGGAGCACGAGGTGTGCTCGCAGATGGCAGAGCAGCCACTACAGCCAGTGCTGTTACTCTGTGGTGTAAGGACTGTATAGCCCCTTTAACTCAATACATCCAAAATATTACTCTACTATGTTATCAATATTAAAATTATTAATTGGGGGAGATTAAAGATGGTGGCATGAGAGGTGAAACAGAGGCTTCTTCCTAAAATCACATATAATATGAAAATATAGTTAGTACAACTAATCCTGAAAGAGCAACAGGAAAGAGGACTATGCCAAACTGCATACACCTGGAGAAAAGAATAAACCTCACAGAACAGGGTAATGTACCAAAGCCATGGCAAGGGAGGACCCAAGCCCTTCCCCCACCCCAGCTCACCAGCCGGAGGAAGAGAAACAGAGCTGGGAGGGAGTGGAGGCCTGGGACTGCTGAATACCTAACTCCGGAGATCTGATCTGGGAGCACAAACCTACATTTCATGGTGTTTTCATGGTGCTATCGTGATTAGGGGGTTGGAAAACTGAGACAGGCAGACTACCTGGAGAGACTGAGATTCCAACCGCTTGTGGAAAGCAGGGATACATATCCGGCTGCTCTGGGATGAAAGAAAGGAGGGCAGTCTGAGAGACTTCCCAACAGCAAGAGGGCTGCTAAAGGGGCAAGGACTGCACAGAGCTCACTGCTCAGGAGAGAGGACAGGTAGACAAAATTGTCTGGGTGCACACTGCACAGGAGGTTGGGCACTTTCACGATCTTTGAGAGCTCCAGCTCCCTGGCTGGCTACAGAGCTCGAAGTACGCCCTCAGTGATAGGCAGCCTACTGAGCCTTTCTCCCAGCCAGCCCCACCTGGCTTACAAACTGGCAAACCCTACCCTGGCATTAGGCCAGCCAGAGGGAGGCTCTGTCTACAGCAACTACAAACGCAAAGCACAGAGGCTTATACCTGTGTGCTTGGCCCACTGGTTTGGGCAGTGGAGACAGGCATAGCAGCCGGGAAGCAGGAAACTGCTCTTTCCTCCCCCAAGGCACCAATACTGCTCCCCTGTGACCACCAACATTGCTTCAGGAGCTGAGCAGCTCCAGAGAGTAGAGTTTCTGGGCACTAGAGGGCGCCATATACAAATGTGAAATGCCAAAGGAACCTGGTTCAATGTAAAATTATGAATACGAGTACAACCCCTGAGAAAGATTCAAATGAAATCCACCTCATAAACCTGCCTGAAAGGGATTTCAAAATAAAAATCATTAACATGTTCATGGAGGTACAGAAAAATATTCAAGAACTCTGGGATGAATTCTGGTTGGAGAGCCAATCATTATGTAACACAGTATCAGAAATGAAACATACAATGGAAAGTTTTAAAAGCAGATTAGATACAGTGGAGGAGATGATAAATGAAATAGAAATTAGAGAAGAGGAATACAAAGAAGCTGAGGCACAAAAAGAAAAAAGGATCTCTAAGATTGAAAGAATATTGAGAGAACTGTGTGACCAATCCAAACGGAACAATATTCGCATTATAGGGGTACCAGAAGAAGAAGAGAGAGAAAGAGGGATAGAAAGTGTTTTTGAGGAGGTAATTGCTAAAAACTTCCCTAATCTGGGGAAGGAGTGGTATTAGTGCCATGGAGGTGCAGAGATCTCCCAACACAAGGGACCCAAGGAAGACAACACCAAGACATATAGTATTAAAATGGCAAAGATCAAGGATAAGAACAGACTATTAGAAGCAGCCAGAGAGAGAAATAAGATCACATACAAAGGAAAGCCCATCAGGTTATCATCAGACTTCTCAGCAGAAACCTTACAGGCCAGAAGGGAGTGGCATGATGAATTTAATGCACTGAAGCAGAAAGGCCTCGAACCAAGAATATTTTATCTGGCAAGGTTATCATTTAAATTTGAAGGAAGGATTAAAGAATTTCCACATCAGCAAAAGCTGAGAGAATTTACCTCACACAAACCATCTCTACGGTGTATTTTGGAGGGACTGCTATAGATGGAAATGTTCCTACGGTTTAATAGCTGTCACCAGAGGTAATAAAACCACAGTAAAGAAAGTAGAACAGTTAATTACTAAGCAGATGCAAAATTAAATCAACTATCCCCAAAGTCAATCAAGGGATAGACAAAGAGTACAGAATATGATACTAATATATAAAGAATGGAGGAGGAAGAAAAAGGAGGAGAAAAAAAAGAGCTTTTAGACTGTGTTTGTAATAGCATATTAAGTGAGTTAAGTTAGACTCTTAGATAGTAAAGAAGTTAACCTTGAACCTTTGGTAACCACGAATCTAAAGTCTGCAATGCTAATAAGTACATACCTATCGATAATCACCCTAAATGTAAATAGTCTGAATGCACCAATCAAAAGACATAGAGTCACTGAATGGACGAAAAAGCAAGACCCATCTATATGCTGCCTACAAGAGACTCACTTTAAACCCAAAGACATACACAAACTAAAAGTGAAGGGATGGAAAAAGATATTTCATGCAACTAATAGGGAGAAAAAAGCAGGAGTTGCAGTACTTGTACCAGACAAAATAGACTTCAAAACAAAGAAAGTCACAAGAGACAAAGAAGAACATGACATAATGATAAAGGGGTCAATCGAACAAGAAGATATAACCATTATAAATATTTATGCACCTAACACAGGAGCACCTACATATGTGAAACAAATACAAAGAGAATTAAAAGGGGAAATAGAATGAAATGTATTCATTCTAGGAGACTTCAACACTCCACTCACTCCACAGGACAGATCAACCAGACAGAAAATAAGTAAGGAGACAGAAGCACTGAAGAACACATTAGAACAGATGGACCTAACAGACATATACAGAACTCTACACCCAAAAGCAGCAGAATACACATTCTTCTCAAGTGCACATGGAACATTTTCAAGAATAGATCATGTACTAGGCCACAAAAAGAGCCTCAGTAAATTCAAAAGGATTGAAATTGTACCAACGAGTTTCTCAGACCACAAGGTATGAAACTAGAAATAAATTATGCAAAGAAAATGAAAAATCCCATAAACACATGGAGGTTTCACAACATGCTCCTAAAAAACCAATGGATCAATGACCAAATAAAAACAGAGATTAAGGAATATATGGAGACAAATGACAAGACTAATTCAACACCACAAAATCTGTGGGATGCAGTGAAGGCCGTGCTAAGAGGAAAGTATATTGCAATACAGGCCTACCTCAGGAAAGAAGAACAATCCCATATGAACAGTCTAAACTCACAATTAACGAAACTAGAAAAACAAGAACAAATGAGGCCCAAAGTCACAGTAGAAGGAGGGACATAATAAAGATTAGAGAAGAAATAAATAAAATCGAGAAGAATAAAACAATAGAAAGAATCAATGAAAAGAGGAGATGGTTCTTTGAGAAAACAAACAAAATACAAAAACCCCTAGCCAAACTTATCAAGAAAAATGAGACTCTACACACAAAAACAGAATCAGAAATGAGAAAGGAAAAATCACTACGGACACCACAGAAATACAAAGAATTTTTAGAGGAAACTATGAAAAATTATACGCTAACAAACTGGATAACCTAGAAGAAATGGACAGCTTTCTAGAAAAATACAACCTTCCAAGGCTGACCCAGAAAGAAACAGAAAATCTGAACAGACCAATTACCAGCAAGGAAATTGAACTGGTAATTAAAAAACTACCTAAGAACATAATCTCTGGACCAGAAGGCTTTACAGCTGAATTTTATCAAACATTAAGTGAAGACCTAATACCCATCCTCCTTAAAGTTTTCCAAAGAGTAGAAGAAGAGGGAATACTTCCAAACATATTCTATAAGGCCAACATCACTCTAGTACCAAAACCAGGCAAAGACACCACAAAAAAAGAAAACTACAGACCAATATCCCCAATGAACATAGATGCAAAAATACTCAACAAAATATTAGCAAACCAAATTCAAAAATACATCATAAATATCCATCATGATCAAGTAGGATTTATTGCAGGGATGCAAAGATGGTACAACATTCGAAAATCCATCAACATCATCTACCACATCAACAAAAAGAAGGACAAAAACCACATGATCATCTCCATAGATGCTGAAAAAGCATTTGACAAAATTCAACACCCATTCAAGATAAAAACTCTCAACAAAATGGGTATAGAGGGCAAGTACCTCAACATAATAAAGGCCATATATGACAAACCAACAGCCAACATTGTACTTAACAGTGAGAAGTTGAAAGCTTTTCCCTTAAGATCAGGAACAAGACAAGGATGCCCACTCTCCCCACTTCTATTCCACATAGTACTGGAGGTCCTAGCCACGGCAATCAGACAACACAAGAAATAAAAGGCATCCAAATTGGCAAGGAAGAAGTTAAACTGTCCCTGTTTGCAGATGACATGATACTGTACATTAAAAACCGTAAAGAATCCACTCCAAAACTACTAGATCTAATATCTGAGTTCAGCAAAGTTGCAAGATACAAAGTGAATATGCAGAAATCTGGCATTCCTGTATACTAACAGTGAACTAGGAGAAAGAGAAATCAGGAAAACAATTCCATTCACAATTGCATCAAAAAGAATACAATACCTAGGAATAAATCTAACCAAGGAAGTGAAAGACCTATACTCTGAAAACTACAAGACACTCATAAAAGAAATTAAAGAAAATACCAATAAATGGAAACACATCCCATGCTCATGGATAGGAAGAGTGAATATTGTCAAAATGGCCATCCTGCCTCAAGCAATCTACAGATTTAATGCAATTCCTATCAAAATACCAAAAGCATTCTTCAATGAACTAGAGCAAATCGTTCTAAAATTCATATGGAACCTTAAAGACCCCGAATAGCCAAAGCAATCTTCAGAAGGAAGAATAAAGCTGGGGGAATTATGCTCCCCAACTTCAAGCTCTACTACAAAGCCACAGTAATCAAAACAATTTGGTACTGGCACAAGAACAGACCCATAGACCAATGGAACAGACTAGAGAGCCATGATATAAACCCAACCATATATGGTCAATTAATATATGATAAAGGAACCAGGGACATACAATGGGAAATGACAGCCTCTTCAACAGCTGGTGTTGGTAAAACTGGACAGCTACATGCAAGAGAATGAAACTGGATTATTGTTCAAGCCCATACACAGAAGTAAACTTGAAATGGATCAAAGACCTGAATGTAAGTCATGAAATGATAAAACTTTTAGAAGACAATATAGGCAAAAATATCCTGAATATAAGCATGAGCAACTTCTTCCTGAATGTATCTCCTCAAGCAAGGGAAACAAAAGCAAAAATGAACACATGGGACTACATCAAACTAAAAAGCTTCTGTATGGCAAAGGACACCATCAACAGAACAAAAAGGCATCCTACAGTATGGGAGAATATATTTGTAAATGACATATCCGACAAGGGGTCAACATCCAAAATATATAAAGTACTTACATGCCTCAACATCCAAAAAGCAAATAACCCAATTAAAAAATGGGCAGAGGATATGAAGAGACAATTCTCCAAAGAAGAAATTTGGATGGCCAACAGACACATGGAAAGATACTCCATAACACTAATCATCAGGGAAATGCAAAAATAAAACCACAATGAGATATCACCTCACACCAGTAAGGATGGCCACCATCCAAAACACTAAGAGCAACAAATGCAGGCAAGGATGCAGAGAAAGGGGATCCCTCCTTCACTGCTGGTGGGAATGTAAGCTAGTTCAAGCATTGTGGAAAGCAATATGGAGGTTCCTCAAAAAACTAAAAATGGAAATACATTTGACCCAGGAATCCCACTCCTTGGAATTTACCCAAAGAATACAACTTCTCAGATTCAAAAAGACATATGCACCCCTATGTTTATCGCAGCACTTTTTACAATAGCCAAGATATGGAAGCAACCTAAGTGTCCATCAGTAGATAAATGGATAAAGAAGAGGTGGTACATATACATAATGGAATACTATTCAGCCATAAGAAAGAAACATATCCTACCATTTACAACAACATGGATGAAGCTGGAGGATATTATGCTCAGTGAAATAAGCCAGGCAGAGAAAGACAAGTGCCAAAAGATTTCCCTCATTTGTGGAGTGTAACAATGCAGCAAAATTGAAGGAACCAAATAGCAGCAGACTCACAGATTCCAAGAAGGGACTAGTGGTTACCAAAGGGGAGGGGTGTGGGAGGGCGGGTGGGGAGCGAGGGAGAAGGGGATTGAGGGGTGTTATGTTTAGTACACATGGTGTGGGTGGTCACTGGGAAAACAGTGTGTCACATAGAAGGCAAGCAGTGAATCTGTGGCATCTTACTACACTGATGGACAGTGACTGCATTGGGGTATGGGTGTGGACTTGATAATATGGGTAAAAGTAGTCACCACATTTTTTTTCATGTGAAACCTTCGTAAGAGTGTATATCAATAATACCTTAATAAAAAATGAAAAAAAATTATTAGTTGGTTAATTCACATTCTTTTGTTCACTCATAGCCTTTGATTTCCAGTGGGTATTTTGTTACTGCTCGTCTCAATTCAGACTAGCCACATTTAAAGTGCTTGATTGCCATATGTGGCTAGTGGCTACTGCAGTGCGCAGCATGGCACTAGAGGCAGACCACCTAGCACCGCCATGGCTGGTCTAGTACATCTTCGTGGCTTTATCTTGGGCAAATAATCCCTCTGTGCCTCAGTTTCTCATCTGTCAAAGGCTAATAAATGATAATATTACACATCTCATAAGGTTGCTATAAGTCAATGAGAAGACACAACTCCTGGAACACAAGACTTCAGTAAATGTTAGCTGTTATTATCAGCAGCATTATTTTGCTATTTCATCCCCCAGTACTACCATCCATATTCCAACTTTTTATCCAATATTCAAAAGAACTTGTGTTGCCACATCAAGAAACTTCTCTCTCTAGGAACTTGTTTGCTCAGTCATTACCTTTTCTCAGTTGGAGAAATAATGGCCTAGAACAGTCCCATATCTTTAACTAATTAGGTGATGTTTATCCTGGTCTAGACCAAAGGCAACACAAAAGCGAATTTATCCAAGTACAGACAGTGAGAAGTATAGTTTTTGTTTACCTGGTGTCTAAATACTTACGCACTGCAGGGCTATTTTTTAAAACCAGTCTCCTCACTTATGTAAGCAACTTCTACCTCTATGCCTGAATTCTAGCCAGTAGTTCATGAAGGTTCAGCCAGAGAAAAGCATTCACCATGATTTAGTCTCAAATTTTACAGGATGTTATTTATGTGGCCTTTGAGCCTGTGACATATCCATCCCTGGCAATGGCTTCATTTCAGCCACAAGGAAGAGAAGACATACCATGTTACCCAAAACTCCTTTAAAAGTAACCCCACAGATGCCTGGGGAACTGGCAGTCTTAATGACTAGGGAGTTGGCAATTAAGAATGGATGTAGAATGGTGAGAAGGGAATCTAAAGACACTGGTTCCATTAAGAATAAAATTGTTAACAGAAAGCTCCACGGCAGGAGAATTTATAGAGGAGAAAGTCAAAAGTCAAGAGTCAGAAATAACTTAAGAGTAAAAATATTTGCAGAGCTAGGTTGTGTGATAATGTTTGTAGAGAAAAAATGGATTTTAGGGCTCAGAAAAGGTGTTATAAGAGTGTGTTTTGTCAAGAAATATAAAAGATATTTGCATAGGTAAGTGGCATGCTTTATGAAACTTGCAGAAACAGAGAAAAAAAATGAGGGAAGCAATTTATTACACATAGTATACACCTATACTTTATTTTTCTCAAGTAGGAATATTTCCTGATCACAAAGGTGGCCAAATATTTTAGCAGTATACTCAAGAAAGAACCTTATGAAATTCTGGTGAAAAGATGGGAGAAATGGCATAAAGGGAGATATCTGGTGGATAACCAAAGGATCCTTACTGAGTCCTGTTTTATTCAACATTTTTATCAACAACTTGGGGGAGAATACTTTGACAAACTTACAACATATGCACATGACAAGAGGAAAGGAAAAATAATGGAGGTGTCAGAGAGAAGAATCAAACTTCAAAAATATATGGGCGGGCTGGAAAGATGAGACCGAATTAAACAGAGGATGCTGAACTGGGTTAAATATAAAACCAGTTGCACAGAAAGAGCACCGAGAAGGCTTGGTTTGCTCTGGATCTCAGATAATGGTCATCTTGGGCAAAGCAGCTCATGGAACCTTAGGCTAGTTTCACAGAAGGACAACCTACCAGGCAGAGAGATGATAATTCTGTTGTACTCGACAGTAAAGCAGAACACAACGATGACCTGATCGTGGGTATCTTGATCAAACGTTCTGCGTGAAATATCTGACATTCACGGAATTTGAGGACCAGCTGAAGAAATTCAGGATTTTTGTTTGAAGAAGAGAAGATTCGGGGACTGCCTGAGAGTTTATCATAATGTACCTGGAGGCAGTGGTTAAAAATGGAAAAAATGGTTAAAAGTAACTCCAGAGGGTAGAATATGACCCTCAAAATGGTAGTCGTAGCACAGTACATTTTATCTCGATATAAATAAAACCTTTCAAACCCTGAATGAAGTGGATTCTCTTGGCCATCTAGGTAAGTTCCCTGCCACCAGAAATGGCCCAATAAAAGGAGTCTCAGGGTCACCTGTCAGCAATTTCTGCATTGAGTGAGATGGTGAAACTAAATGACCTTTATGGTTCTTTCTAAGACTCTATTAATATGGTATTTATGTAGTAAAGTGTGAACACGCTGAGTTAGTTCTGTCTGACACTATAATATTAATGTGAGGTAAATACACATACATACCCCCATCTCGGAGAATGTGTGTTATTACTAGAGTCACACCTTAGCTCTTTGGTGTCTATAGATCAATTATGTCAACAGTTATTTGCTGGACTTTGAGCTGATGAGGCTGGACATAAAATAGGGTCAGAATTAATGTGAGTTGATGAAATAGGCTTCACTTTTCCATAATTAGAAAGCATGGGTCAGTCCACAGGCCTGTCAAGGTAAGGAAACTGGCTGCAGAGAAAAACGAACAGCCTGTATCGGGGACACAAGGGAAAGGAAGGGAGGGGTATGCTCAAGATATACATGCACATACCACACATACACACTCTCTCAGTAGCAGCCAGAGACAAGGCTTCTATGACTGCCAACATTCCTAAGCCGTTTGCACGCAAACACTCCTCTTCTGTACCCAGATGATCTTTGCCACTGAGGTTAAGGACAGAATTACACTTTTCCTTCTCTCCAGGGATCGGTTTGTCAGATTGTAAGCTACCGTTTTTGTCTTTGAGTTGAAGCTAGAATAAAATACAGAAATAATTCTAGATGCTCTCTCAGCTCTTCGGTTTTAAAATCAATGATTCAATATGGTTCCATTTCTGACAACAACATAATGAGACTCATTTCTAGCAGATTTGAGGAAAGGACCCTTACTACTTTATCATTCCACTTGGTATACCATTCTGGAGCTATCTTTCAGTTCGGTGAATCAAACCTGGGAAGTTCTTGGCTCTAGACCTGAGTCACCTAACTGGAGCACTCAGCATTCCTGCAATTAGAGAGCACCAGTGATGTGACCCAAGGTCACGGTCATTCCCAAGGGAAACAGAATTTCTCCAAAGACAGCATAAGAAATTTAAAAAAATACTATTAATATAAAAACTATAAACTGTACACTCAATGTCAAATTTAAGTAACATAAAGATCAAACACACTTATAGTAATGTGCTACCAAAAAGTAGGAAAAGCTTCAGTTTGCTCAATGCTTTTACTGAAATTCATTCAGGTCTCTTCCTGGTCACCTCATCCTTCTCCCACTCCAATAATCAAGAGGCAGGATATTGAAAAAATAGAAGGACTCACACACCAAGGATAAAGAAGAGAGTAAGTCAGTGATTCCATGTATAATATCTACCTTCTGCTTTAAAGGTAACAGGATTCCCTGTGTAATGAGTTATGGACATTCTATTGATCTCCAAAATATAGGACAAGAGGAATGCTAACATGAATGATTTTCAGAAAACCACAGATAGGCTGCAGGGTGAAATGCAGCTCTTTGTTCCAAGAAATAGGCAGTGTTAGGTGGGTGTTAACAGAGAACTATTTCAAAAGCTAAAACACCATGGTAATAGGGACACCATGATCTAGGCATAAAAATTTGGGGCACATGGACACAGGTAGCTGACTGAGGTCTGTGACTACCTGGGAGGTCTTTGGGTCCTTCCATGGGACAAAATATGTTTCACTGTAATGATGCATATGATCAGAGAAAAGGAATGAAATGAAATTATTTTAGATAAACAAGGAAGCCCACTCCAAGCAGTGCAACTCTGGAACCTGGTGGCCAGACTTGGTGCACATTAGCTCAAGAACTAGGAGAAGCTGAGCCTGAGGATTCAGTGGCTCAGAACTAACACCTTACTGATCAGGGGGAGGCAGGACTGAATATGGAACTAATACAGAACATATTCCTTTGCGTCCTACCTACCTATGTAGACGTCTGTCTCCCTGCTCAAGAGGAAGCTTCCTGAAGGCAGAAAAGTAGTAGGGATTAGAATATAGTAAGTGTTCAATAAATATTTGTTATCTGAACACAATAGCTCAATTTGAGCAGTCCCTATATGATAGAACAAATGTACTAATGGCTTCAACTAATGGCCTCCCTGGATCCACTCCTTTGCCATTTGACTTTACAGCTCCTCCCATCAAGATATACAGTCTATTTCCTTACCCTTGAAATGAACTTGCATAATGACTCGTTTTGGCCATTATGATCATAGTGGAAGCATCATTGTGCTTTTTTCCAGGCTTAGATCTCAAGAGGCTTTGAACATTATTGCTTTCTCGCTTGGAAATCTGTCATGGTTTGAGAGTAAGTCTGGGCTACTCTGATGAAGGATGAGAGACTACATGGTGAAGGGCCCAGCTGTCCCATCTGAAATCATCTTAGGCCAGCCTATAGTCAGCCAACATGCAAACATGAGAGGACTCAGCCAAGATGTACAGAAAGGCCAGACTAACCCAAAGCCTACCACAGATGCATGAGTCCAGCTGAGACCAGAAGTAATGTCCAGTTGACTCAGACTCATGAGAAATAATATAATGGTTGTGGTTTTAAACCATGAAGTTTTAGATAGTGTCTTTTTTTTGGTATCATTAATATATAATCACATGAGCAACATTGTGGTTACTACGTTTCCCCCATTATCAAGTCCCCACCACATACCGCATTACAGTCACTGTCCATCAGTGTAGTAAGATGCTATAGAGTCACTACTTGTCTTCTCTGTGCTATACTGCCTTCCCTGTGCACCCCCCAACATTATGTGTGCTAATCGTAATGCCCCTTATTCCCCTTCTCTCTCTCTTCCCACCCACCCTCCCCAGTCCCTTTCCCTTTGGTCTATTCTTGGATTCTGTGAGTCTGCTGCTGTTTTGTTCCTTCAGTTTTTGCTTTGTTCTTATGCTCCACAGATAAGTGAAATCATTTGGCACTTGTCTTTCTCTGACTGGCTTATTTCACTGAGCATAATACCCTCTAGTTCCATCCATGTTGTTGTGAATGGTAGGATTTGTTTTCTTCTTATGGCTGAATAATATTTCATTGTATATATGTACCACATCTTCTCTAACCATTCATCTACTGATGGACACTTAGGTTGCTTCCATTTCTTGGCTATTGTAAATAGTGCTGTGATAAGTTTTAGATAGTGTCTTATACAATGATAGAAAACTTACTTTGCTAAATGTTGTTTTTATGTTTTTTATTACTGACTTGTCTTTTAAATGTTTGTGATCTATTTACTTTAGCTTATAATAATTCAATTCAAAAGAAAAGGCAAAAAAGAATCCTTATCCTTATTTCAATAATAACTTATATCTAAATGTGTCCTTTCTCTTTTCTCTCTACTTGCCACTACCTTTAAGTCTTCACCTATTTCTCAATTTTTCTATTAAAATCAATCTCTGGCTGGCTCCCTGACATCCATCCTTGTTCTAACCACATCTGCATAACACATGGGTTCTCACTATTAGACATATACGTGACCATGTCACTCCCCTCTACAAACAGTTCAAACCACTCGTGTCATGCACAGAAGAGAGTGTGAACTACCCAGGTGGCCAATCACATCTCTCACATGCTCTTCCCTAAACCCCTCTCCAGGCTGGCCTCACCCCACAACCCCCACATGCCGTTGGTCCTGGTCACACCAGCTGCCTCCACCATTCACCAACACATCTTCTGCATTCCCACATTCATATTTCGGTCCAACCTCTTTCATAAGCTGCAATTTCCCACCAATCAAAATCCCCTCAAGCCCACCCACTCTAAAAGTTATCCTGAACCTTCACTACATCTTATTGTAATAAAAATAATGTAGTAACACCATCAGCAGCAATAATGATATTTATGAAGTATGTACTATGAGTTAGACCATGTTAAGGACTCTGTCTGTATTCTCTTTTAATTATCACGTGAACCCTATGACATAGCTATTACTGCTGTTCTCCACGTGTTATAGGTGAGAAAACTGAGACTCAAAAGTTTAATCAGTCCGATGTCAAACATCTGCTCCATGGCAGAGCTAACAGATGACCTCGCGCTCCACGCGCAGATGCACTATTACATCACGCTCTCATTTAATGTCCCATATTTATTGTAATAAATTACACTAAAGCTCCGAGTAGTTAAATGACTTGCCCAAGACCAGTCTTCAGCACTACTAGATCATGAATCAGATATTTTGAATCCCCCAATTTTATGCAACCCAGGAAAATATAATTCTTTACTGGTCTCCCCAGCAGAGCTGGGAGTTCTACCTTCACTCATTTTCTCAGCTGGAATGCCTAAACTAAATGAAGCAGGTGTGTTTCACTTTCTCCTGCTACTATAATCATCTATAACTAGTCAGCCAGGATTCCAAGGCTAGATGATGAAATTAAGCCTAAAACAAAACTAAAATAATTTCTGACTTAATTTGACTCAAATATCAGGAAACGTTCACCCAGTAGCCCTGTTAATACACAACTGAACTAAATTTCCTATTTCCCAATTGCACTCAATCCTGTTGGGACCGCAGGTTAGGACCCATGCCCTAAACGGGCTAATCTCCTTCTATCCTTTATGTACTGATCTCTCAAAAACACCACATCACTGAGCTTATGTGCTTTTCAAAACTTCACTCCTTTTTAATCACATAAAATGTGATCCAGGGTAGTCCTCAGTCCCAGTGGACATGCTTACACACTTAGGAAAGCAGTCCTGACATTGTCCTGTGGTTATTAGTTTTCGAAGGCCAGAGGCAAAGAAAAGCTTAGGGAACCGGGAATGGACTAGATTTTGCCCACAAGTATCAGAGCTGGAAAAAGAAAAAAAGAAAAAAGAAAAAGTCCTATTGAATACAAACCCAGGTGAACCATGTAAGCTCAGAAATGGCTCTTTTACTAACTCAAAGGGGAAGAAAGGGAAACTGACCAGGCTTGTTTTACCACTGCGCCTGTGGCCCAATCCCTCCCTCCGTCAATGCATCTGCACAGCACAGGCGGCCCTGGGGAGCAGCGGGGCTGCACAGGGAGTCGGAGAAAGGATCTGTTTTCGAGAACTTAGTCCTCCCAGTTTGAGACTCTCCACAAAAGAGAGACAACAAATGCAGACTTCAAAAGAGAAAAGAAAATGTTACCGTGATCCACCTCCTCCCAGCAACCTCTGACAGACAGCTCTTTCCTGCTGCTTTAGCTCATCCTTTCCCTCCCCAAATTCTGATTCATCTAAGAGGTGTTTTTTTTTCCTTAAGACCTATAAAAACAGGCTTGACAAGTGACTGGATGAAATACAAGGTCAGGCCTAGACACTTAGGCTTGGAAAAATGTCCCTGAACTATTACTTGAAAAATTTCTTTAAGTTTGTGAGAAGCCCCTGAATAAAAGAAGATGAATTTCAGTTGTGTTCCCAATCTCTTCAAGCCATTCATTGATTATCTCACTCATATCAGCAGAAAAGGTGAAGCTTCTATTTTACACAGTCTAGGAGAGAGGAAGGTAATGACAGGTGAGATGGCTCTTTGTTGCCAGGACTGCCCTTAAACAGAAAAGAAGTCTTCAAATTCTAGGACTATGGATCTAACCTGCCAGAAACACCTGCTTTATTTCAGAAATTCTTCCCTCAAAGGCGGACTTGACAGAGCCAGAGCTTCGCCCTCAGCCTCCTCCCACTGTGCAAAATTAGAGCTGATTAGCACCTCTGCCCCAGGGTGGTCAGTACCAATGAAATGGAACACAAATAATAGCCAATTCACCTAGAAAAAGATCTCATGGGGAATAGAGCAAGAAATATGAGCTTTCATAAGGTTTGCAAATTATCTAAGGATTTCATGTATTTATTATTCTCCTAAGGCCCTTAACTAAAACTACTAACTCCAACACATCTAACAGACTAATCACCATGTTTCAAGATACAGCTTAGGCTGTTGGGAGCAACCTTTAGTACACCAGGTGCCAAATCTCCTTTTATTCACTCCAGATATGGAAGAGGAAAGGGGAAGGTGCACAATTAGCATAAACGTAAGGCTCTCACCTTCTGTATCTCACTAACTATAGGTTGATCAGTCCCCAGTCTACAAATGCATCACCTGCTAAAAAGTGAGTTCTGAAGTTATCCCTTAGAATTCCCAAAGCATTTTCCCATTGATCCAAGGTAATAAGTGGTGAAGGTAATCTCAGGTCAGCTTGCAAATACTGGTGTTATCTCCAATACACCGAAGTCTTCATAGTGTCCCAGGCCTCTCTGAGCTATAAGCTCACGGAGCCCCCTTAAATCTCAGGTCCTGCTTCCTCCTGCTCATTTAAGGCCACAACCCCTCACAAAGTCACCCTCTGCTGGCATCTTCTGGAGAGTTCTCGGGAGGGTATGTCACAGGTTCACTAACCGCTCTGGTGCCCTGTTTGCTGGGATGGCTTCCATTTTCTGTGGATTTCCTGCTTTTCCTTTTTTTCCCCTTGGTATTACCACTGCCATTTCCTCTCATTTTGTTTGTGCGGCTGCTGCTTCCCTGTGTCCTTCTGCCTGCACCAGGGCCTCCTTCAGACCCTCCTTTTCCCATGGAAGCCAGTCTCCCTGTGGGCAGCGGTCTGCCCGTGGGCATCTGCCTCCAGTGCCTCAGAGCCTGCAGGATGCGAAAGCTGCACCACTCTCTGGAGTGAAGTATCTGGGAGAAAGGCTCTCAGTCCCCATCACGTTAGACACCCATGCCAAAACCGGATACTCGTCACTGGATACTCAAAACCGTGACATAATTTCTTGTAAAGGTTTCAGTGAAACAGCCTTTCAAGTTTTACTTATGTTCCCTCCTTCCTCCTTCCCTGAGGACCCACATACCCGTCAGGCTGGGGAGAGGGCCCTGTGATAGCTTCTAAACCAATGCTCCCATCCTGTGACCACCACGTTGTCACTGGATTGAACTTGGTTAATTCCTCCTTTCCTTAAGGTAAATTCTCTCCCACGCTGCTCCTTCATCAGAGGACAGATTTCTGCAGCCCTCCCACCCCCCCACCACCCCCAGTTTCCAAGAAATGCGCCAGCATTGAAATGACCAGTGCTGGCTTGGCTGGCACATGACTTTCACGGGTCCTGGCCAATAACTGCTCTGTCTGAGGTGACAGGCTCTGCCCTGAGTTGGGAGGGACAGCTGAGGCTTATTGAAAAGGGCATGAGGCTTTGAGGCAGAATGCATGCTGTCATTGCAGCTCTGACACCTGCCAGGCCATCACCTCGAGCAAGCCCCTTTCGTATCTCAGAGCTTCAGTTTCCTCATCTTTACATTTGGGTTCAAAATTCCTGCCTCACAAGACTGTTAAGAAAATGAAAATGTTAATAGAGTGGTATTCTTATGGTTAGCTCAGAAAATCGTGAAAAAATTACAGGTGCCCTAATAAGAATTGGAGTGCAGTGTACTGTCCACAGTACAATGTCATAGTTCTTGTCATTTAAAAATTTTGTGAATTCTGTGAATCTTTAATGTGAAACAAGAGATGAAATGTTAACCCTGTTGTCACGAACAGATTCCATTTAAGTATCTTCATCTAGTAGCAGTCATTTTTTTTATAGCTATTACATGGTGACCTGTGCAGAAATACATAAGCACCTCTCGGAGGACTGTCTTCTCTTTTCACAGGTGCGGGGTCTGGGCTGTAACCCTGTGTCCTTTCGGACCTGGTGTTCTGTCTCCAGCCTTGTCCCTCCTGCTGTAATGCCAGCCACTGGCCTTGCACTGTCTTTCACTCCTGGCCCCACTCTCTGGGTCTTTATTTCAACCTCAGTCTTACCCAAACCAAACCGCCCACCTTAGGTCCTGCTGTCAGCACTGGCCTGGGGCCTAATAATGGCTCTAATTTCAGTTTAATAGCATCTGGAAGAGCAGAGGGCATCTTCTCTAGTTCCGAAGTTCTTACCATGTACTTTACAAAATCACTGCCTGCTGCTCACTGCACTGCCACCCCCCCCCCACCCCACCCCCACGAAAAAACAGAGAAAACAAGTGATTCTTCACCGGGGGCTCATGGAGATGACTATTATAAAATATAATTACCCCAATGGTTATGGAAAATATAGTGAGCACCTCTATGGGCCTGTTGGTACGGTCTCAGCTATCTGGATCTCTCAAAACAGGAAACAAAAACATTTTCATCTGGGTCAGGTGGACTTATGATTAGGGGACAGGGTAGAAAATAATTCAGGTCCTTTTTTTTCCTTTTAAAATGGGTCTGTGTGTTCAAAGCAGAGATAATGAGCTCAGAGGGAGATGATTTCGATCGGAAGAGCTTGGGGTGAATGGGACAGGGAGGCCTGAGAGGTAGGACAAAAGAGGACAGGAGGGGCCAGGAGGGCTAAAGGTCGGTACAGAGAAAGGAGGACGCCACCGAGCAAGCAGGTCCCGAAGATGAGAGAAATTAACTTAAAGGGACCATGTCCATGATGGACAGGCAGGTAGAGGCCAGGAATGCCAAGGATAGATGTGCACCTGGACGGCACAGCCCTTTGTGTCCCCCAGCTGCATAGGAGTTCAGAAGTTTGAAAGCTGGGCAGACAGACATCTCACAGGAGGAGCCACCTCCAGCTCATGTATCAAGTATATCAGGTTCTGTGTGTGCAGAATGGTGATGGTGTGTTCATGCTTTAAACTCATACCAAGCTAACTAACATGGAACTCTACTGCTGATTTGCCTGACCTCTGTGGTCATGTGTATTTTGGTGCCCTTTCACATTTTAGTAAGAACCAGTTGTACATATATGCATGCATCAGAAGTTCTATGGCCTACAGAGGAAAGAGTATATTGCTGGAGCAGTGAAATATTACTCCTCTCATTTATAGGCTCCCTAACCACCATCACAATGCCTTACCCCAGTTGTACTTCTGGGTGACGGTAATAGCAAGTTCATTTCAGTTGACACCAGTGGTGATGAGGAACACTGAAAGGCATTTTGTTTAATCAGATTTTAAAATATAATAGCCACTAACATTTAGGGAACATTCTTACTTGTACTCATTGCTTTGCCAGATTCTAATGTGTAGCCCTGAATCATTTAATCCTTCCAACAATCCTTGCACATGGGCACCATTATTACCACCAGTTTACAACTGAGGAAATTCAGACTTCATGGTGGTCAGTTTCTCTAAATATTCAGTCACTAGCAAGCTGATCTGAGACTGACACTCAGGTCTAACACCAAGGTATTTACCACCAAATTATTCTTGTTCATTTTAGGGTCTCTTGAAGTTTGAGAAGGACTGGCCCAGTGGAAGCAGGGGGCCCTGAGCTACAGTGCTTTGATTCTCCTCCAACCTCTTGAAGTTTCAGCCATCTTCCAAAGCCTTTTTGCTGGAAAGTGGAAGGCATGCATCCTTAGTTTAATAGTAACATTCTCTTGCAGTTATTGCCCCTTAAGATCTCGATTGGTGACAGGATAGCATTGTTGCACTCCTGTTAGTGGTTTATCATTCTGCTATCCTGGCATGGGTCTTACAGAAGCCATTGTGAAATATAAGAGTTATAACCTCCGGCATGCAAGGCTAAGGATAAAACACCATTTGACTGCTTTAAAAACATTCTTTCCTGTTTAATAAGGTTCTTAAGTATATATAGGAAAAAAAATGAAGACACTTTAAGAAGCCTTTGGCAAGAAAACTCCAGAGGCCTAACTGGGGCTAACTTGAAATGTGGAGATGGGCCATTAATCAGTTGGTCAGCAAATTAAGTGAGTTTGATGTTTGCAGGAGGTTTATTGCTCTTATCACCCACTCTGTCTTCTACTTGCTTGGTGGCAGTGAAGGCAGAAGGCCTGCCGGTCAGGGCCAAGGTGGTCTTTCTTTGGAGAGAAGGGAAATGGTCTTAACTGGTAGTAAAGATAATTCCAGCAGAGTCCTCAGAGTTCAAAGGGAGATGCTCAAGATGAAATTATTAAACTTTCCCTCAGATAAACAACCTTTCTGGCTGGGCGTAGGATATAACTCCCACAGGAGGCACCAATACAGAGAAATTAAAGGCCCCTCAAAGGAGGGAAACCAAAGTTTATGGAAGAGGCACATAAAATACTGTTCCCAGTGGGTACCAGGTGATTTCTGTGTCTAAGTTACTGGAGTACCTTCTGGAATCACTCATTTTCCATTCCTTGGTAATCTCATTTTTAAAAGGAAAGTATTGGGATAAATGACCTTCAAGACTCCCTAAGTGCAAAAATTCTATGGTTCTAGCAAATTCTTGGCAAGAGTTGAGTATATTGATAAAGTCTTTAAACCTAGATTTTTAGATTGTATCTTTCTATAATAAGTAAATAATGATTATTATCAGTGAAAATGAGAGAAATGTGTTACTATTTTAACAATCATATTTGCTGAAAATAGTTATGTTAGGCAGAAAGACAGAAATGAGCGGGATGAAAAGGAGAAAGGGCCCCCCAAAGAGGACTCAGGGAGTTGATCAGGTGGAACCAGAAAGCCAGAAATGACTCAGAGAGTTCATCAGATGAAGCCACAGGGTCCAGGGTGACTCAGGAAATGTCCAGGGTCCCCCCAGAGAAGAAACATCAGAGGCGCAAGCACAGCACAGCCCCTGTCCTCATTTCACCAATCAGAACAAGCCTAGAGAGCTGACCGCTGTCAATCAAGGACCTCTCTGCCCTGCCAAAACCACCTAAAAGAAGCCTCAGAATGAGCATCCACCCCTGCCTGTCTCACCTTAGGCAGGCCCGCTCTGCTACTCTCTGCAGAGTGTATTAAAACTTACTTTGCTTTCTTGACTTTGGTCTCTTGTCTCACTCTATCTGACTTCCCTGCGACACCGAGCCGACTCCTTTCCTTCCCAACATATTTTGATGCCGTGCCTCAGAGAAAGCAGTGGTAAGTTCCTCTTACTGTCACTTTCTGTTGGGCAGCTATTCTGGCCTAAAGTGGGCACAGGTTGGCCACACTACAATGCCACTAGGGCAGGCCACCGCCAGAAGAGTCCCGTGACAGGCTAAGGTGGGCGCAGATCGGGGACAGAGCAGCAGGCTCCCCGCCACCCGCAAGACAACATCTGCGCCGCCAGGCACACAGCACATCACGCCCAGGTCCAACACCTGGGCATCGCCCAAATAGGTTTTTTTGCTGCCTGACACTATCTCCTTTCCAGTTTCCATTTGGTTGAGCCACCTTCTGGCTCCCACAGAGACCTTCTGCCAGGCTTGATCTCCACTGTCTCCAGCTTTTGGGATCATCTCAGATCACAGTAAGCCCCCTTGAACCCTTCACTAGGAAGCCACAAGACTGGTTCTCCATATCCCACTTGGAGACGCCTGAGGCAGGATGCGTTAAAGTCCTGGGCAGCCGGCTGTGCCAGGACCTCTGGGATAGACCCTGGGACACTGGGCTCTCTAACCCGTTGGTTTCTTCCTAGCTGGGCAGCTAGGAATCCACTCCAGCTGCCAAGCCACTGGGCTGTATACTTTCTCATTGGTCCCAGATAGATGCAGAGACACTTAAAAAGAAAAGACTAATATTCCTTTGTAACACAGCCTGGCCCCAATATCAGCTAGGGAACCAGGAGCAGTGGCCAATTAATGGAACTCTTAACCCTAACACCCTCATGCAGCTTGACCTTTTCTGCAAAAAGCTGGGTAAATGGGCAGAGATCCCATATGTTCAAGCTTTCTTCTATTTTAAAAGCTGAGAGGATCTCTGCCAGACTTATAAGTTAAAAATTCCTCCCAGCCTTCTCTCTGCTCAACTGCCTGCTTTACCTCCATCCCAGCAGCCAGGACCACCCAAGGTCAAGGTGTCACAGCCAGCCCCACAGGGCCATCAAGAACAGACTCCTGGGTACTCAGATCTGCGCCCAAAGGCACCTGCTAAAGTTCGTCCATTAGTAGAAATGGCAGGTGGAGAATTTGGCACAGTGCTAGTCCACAAAGCTTTTTCACTAACTGAATTAACACAGCTTAAAGCTGATCTTGGCAGCTATACTACCCATCCAGATAACTATACTGATCAATTCCAGCACATCAGTCTAGCTTATGACTTCACCTGGAAAGATGTCATGATAATCCTGGGACAGACACTCTCTGACCCTGAACAAGAGAGAGTTACTAAAGAAGCCCGTAAATTTGCCAGCAGTCTCCACTTATCAGATACTAAATTTCCCATTGGGGAAACAGCTGTCCCCTCTACAGACCCTAATTGGGATTATAATGGTAAAGACAATATGTGGGGAAGAAACCACTTCCTCTTTTGCATAAAGACGGGGCTAAAGAAGGCCAGGCAAAAAGTTATTAACTATTCAAAAATTGCTGCCATTAGTCAGGGACTGGAGGAAAATCCTGTTACTTTCTTAGAAAGACTGAGAGACACCCTCACTAAATATACTAATCTAGATTTAGACACATATGAAGGACAAGTAATTCTGAGAGATAAATTTCTCTCACAGTCATCATCTGACATCACGAAAAAATTACAAAAACAGATCCAGGCAAACTGTAATAGCAGTGTAGATGAGCTCCTGACCACGGCCAATACTGTGCTCTATGGCGTCATCAGGAAGAAGAGGCGAGGGCTCAGGAAAAGGAAACGAGGAAGGAGACCCAACATTCTCAGCTACTAGCCGCACTTGCGGCTCAGCCCATGCCCAGAGGCCCAGCAGGTGCTGACCAGAATTCTAAGAGAGATAATAAGTGTAACATCTGTCGTGAGACCGGGCATTGGGCTAAGGCTGTCCTAATAGAGATAAGCCTCCACAATCTCCCTGCTACAAATGCAAGGAAATGGGTCACTGGGCTGCCCTTTGCCCCATGGTCCTTGAGCTCCTTTCACAGGCATGAAGAGGCCCTGGCCAGTCGGCCCCAATCCATGACATTGACATCACTGGACTAGAGCCTAGGGTAACCTTGGACGTGGCAGGTAGGACAATTTTCTTTTTTGACTCTGGGGCCTCTTACTCTGTCCTCAATTCCTATTCCGGACCCCTGTCCTCTCAAACTTGTATAGTACTTGGAGTGACAGGGACCCTTACTACTCGGCCCTTCACTCCACCCTTAGGATGTCTCCTCCATAGCCATTATTTTTCATATCCATTTTTTAGTTGTAAAAGAATGCCCTATTTTCCTCTTGGGATGAGACATATTAGAAAAATCGCACACCAGGATGATTTTTAGCTTTCCCCCAGCTAGTCAGACTCCTCTCTGACTTGTAGTTGTTACCAAAATCCCCTGGGAACAGTCTATCAATCCTGACATTTGGGATAAGGAAATCCAAGGAAGGGCTAAGTATGCCACTCCAGTAGTCATCCAGCTCAAAGATCGAACTAGGTTTCCTAGCTAAAAACAATATCCTACAAAGCCTGAAGCTCGTAAAGGCCTCCAGCCTCTAATTTCCAAATACCTTAAACATGGGCTGATAGTTCCAATTAATTCACCTTAAAATACTCCAATCCTGGCCATCAAAAAAAAAAAAAAAAAGACCAGACTTATCGTCTAGTCCAGGACCTAAGAATTATCAATGAGGCAGTTGTGCCTCTCCATCCAGTGGTTCCTAACCCATATACTCTATTAGCAACTATTCCACCTGACACCTCGTGGTTTACAACTCTAGATCTCAAAGATGCTTTTTTTCTGCATCCCCTTAGAAAAACAGTCACAGTCACTATCTGCTTTTGAATGGACCACTCCAGAAAATACCTCTGGCCAGCTAACCTGGACGGTCCTCCCCCAGGTGTTTAGAGACAGTCCTCATCTATTTGGACAAACCTTGTCCCAAGACTGAGCCCACCTGCACCTGAACAATGGGGGCACACTCATGCAATATGTAGATGATCTTTTAATCTGTACCCCCACAAAACAAGATTCCATTAATCATACCATTCAAACCCTTAATTTCTTAGCTGAGCGGGGATATAAAGTTTCAAGGGCCAAAGCTCAGTTACTACAACAAAAGGTCACTTACCTGGGAATGATCCTTACCCCAGGAAAGAGAGGCCTTCCTCCAGACCGAGTTCAGGCCATTATTTCCCTTCCCCAACCTACTACCCACAAACAACCCAGGGCTTTCCCAGGACTAACAGGATATTGCAGGTTGTGGATCCCAAACTATGGACTCATTGCACTGCCTCTCTATGAAGTCCTAAAAGGAAAGGATGACTCTAAACCTTTAGGCTGGGGACCGTCACAGCAAAGAGCTGTAGATCTGCTTAAGGACCTGTTAACAAAGCCCCTGCCTTAGCACTTCCAAACCCAGCCAGGCCATTCCAATTGTACTCCCATGAAAAACAAGGAGTAGCCCTCGGAGTTCTAACTCAAAAATTAGGCCAAACTCACCCACTTATTTTCCACTGAAATCAATTTCTGCCTCAAAAACCAAGGAGTCTTTTTCTTATGTGGATTAAATACCTATTTATGCCTCCCAGCTAATTGGACTGGGACCGGTACCCTAGTCCACCTGGCCCCAGGCATTGACATAGTCCCCAGTAACCAATCACTGACCATTCCTCTGTCCTCTCACATAAGAGTTTAATGAGATATACAGTTCATTCCTCTCTTAATAGGCTTAGGAATCACCACAGGACTAAGCTCTGGCATAGCTGGACTAACTATCTCGCTGTCCTATTACAAAAGCCTGACAGCCTAGAAGAAATTTCCCAAAGTATTATAACGGTTCAAAATCAGATAGACTCTTTAGCAGCAGTCACTCTTCAAAACAGAAAAGGATTGGACCTCTTGACTGCTGAAAAGGGAGGCCTATGCCTCTTTCTAAATGAGGAATGTTGTTTTTATGCTAACCAGTCTGGCCTAATTAGAGACACTGTCCAAAAGCTTTCTGAACATGCCTCCAGAATCCAACAACAACTCTCAGAATCCTGGAGCAACTGGTCCCAGATTTGGAGCTGGGCATCCTGGATGCTTCCCTTAACAGAACCCCTGCTGATGCTTCTCCTAGCCCTACTATTTGGACGGTGCTTAATAAATCTCGTAACTAAATTTGTTTCTTCCAGACTAAAGTCCTTCGAGGCCAAAATCCTGTTGTCACAAGGATTCAAGCCCTTGCCAACTGATGAATCAGCTGTCTTCCTGGGACCCCTAGATGGGCACCCTTACCCTTACTGTCCTATTCCCCACCATCCTGACAATCAGCAAGCAGAGGGACCCAGATGACCACACCGTCCTTCACTAGCAGGAAGCAGCCAGAGCGGTCATCACCCCTCATCCCAATGATTTGGGTCCCAACTGCTTGAGGGGGGAATGTTAGGCAGAAAGACAGAAATGAGCGGGATGAAAAGGAGAAAGGGCCCCCCAAAGAGGACTCAGGGAGTTGATCAGGTGGAACCAGAAAGCCAGAAATGACTCAGAGAGTTCATCAGATGAAGCCACAGGGTCCAGGGTGACTCAGGAAATGTCCAGGGTCCCCCCAGAGAAGAAACATCAGAGGCGCAAGCACAGCACAGCCCCTGTCCCCATTTCACCAATCAGAACAAGCCTAGAGAGCTGACCGCTGTCAATCAAGGACCTCTCTGCCCTGCCAAAACCACATAAAAGAAGCCTCAGAATGAGGATCCACCCCTGCCTGTCTCACCTTAGGCAGGCCCGCTCTGCTGCTCTCTGCAGAGTGTATTAAAACTTACTTTGCTTTCTTGACTTTGGTCTCTTGTCTCACTCTATCTGACTTCCCTGTGACACCGAGCCGACTCCTTTCCTTCCCAACAGTTATATTTGCTAATGAACATACTAGCAGCTTCTCTAATATCCCAAGAGTCCAGTTCTGTCCCCTAAATTCACCATCTTTTATTAGGAACAAAGTGGAAAGCTTCATCACACATCATCTCCCTTCCTCCCATGTCCCCTGGCTTAAGGAGAAATATTTCCCCACCTTTCCATCTCTCCCTCCTGAGCATCTCCAGCTGCCCTGTTGCCGCAGTGGAACCAGTATTTTTTTCCCTCCCTCCACCTCCCATAGCTCTGAGATGTCAGGATATTAGTCCAAAGATTTGGACTGTTATGGATGTTGCACATGCGTGAAGTGGTGGGCAGGGTAAACAAGTGCTGCATGCAATACTCCTACCTGCAATTGTGACATCCATAATTCAGACGAATCCCAAAGCAGACCTGATTGCTCTTGATACAAGTTATGCACCTCGAAAATCTGGTCCTCAAGAACTTCAGGACATGCTTACCCTCCAACCAAAAATGTGTTCAGCACCTTCCCTCCTTGCCAAACAGAAGGAACTGAGCACTAAGGACCTTGCCGAATGCACTTCTGTTTTTCTCACGCTCTCCTTTGGCTCACGTTTCCTAGCTTGAATCCACTCCTTGCCAGTTCCCAAAGGGCTCCAGTCACAGAGCCTCAGCACCTCTCCCTGCCGACAGCCACAGGTTGGATAACCCCAACCTGGCCTTGGCTTTCTCCATGGCCGGCACCTATGTTGGCACTTTCTCATTATTTGACCAGCGTGTTCCAGCAGGGCTCACCAGACCCTGTCATCTCAGCATCTGAGCACATTCAGTAAGTTCCTCTTCAGCAATCAGACTTTTGGGGGATAAAAATGGTGGGGGGTAGGCTTTTAATTCCTTTGAAATCTACGTCATCCAACTCCTCAACAAAATTGGGAGGAAAAAAAAAAAAGCAAAGGAAAGGAGACCAGCTCACACACTCATGGTCTTGAGTGAGGACCCACAGGCTGGCATGAGCTCCTACAGCCGCAGGCCCACCCCCGGGCACCAGCAAAGGCACCGCTCTACCAAATTAAAGCCTCAGGTGGGATGAGCTACCAGCAGGATGAACTAGCATCCCTCAGCTAATTCCATTACTATGACACCTCTCCTCCCAAGCTCAAGAGGTCACAAAGATTCCGCAACATCCAGGAAAAGAACATATTTTTACATCAGCGCATCTCCAGCAAGAAGTTCCTCTACAATTGTCTGTCAGAGATACCACAGAGTTTTTCAAGACAATTGAGTAATCAGAAGAAATGAAGCCAAAAATCAATAATGTTAGCCATGGAGTGGGAAGATATAACTCCACAAAATCCTGGCAAGGGCTTCTCTATTTGCAAAGCCTCAGAATATACAAATGCCCTTTTCTGTTCAGCCATGACAATCTAATTCAGGTTTTGTCCTCCCAGGAGGTGATCACTCAGTCCAGATGGACCCCAAGCCACCTTGTCTTCCTGGGCACAGAAGCCAGACTGCACCGCAGGTATGTGCTGAAATTCAGCTCCATTTCTCCACTGCCAGCCAGCCTGGCCGAGAGAGGAGCTGCCCGAGGCCTACAGCTAGCTCCTGGATGGCTGGGTAAGGCCGCAGAGCCCAAAGGATCTTTGGGCCAGTTGATGTTTCAGGCCTTAAAGGAGAAACCAGAGCCCAGCCCTGCTCATGCACCAGAATTAGGAATGACTGGAGTATATGACCGTGACAGGAGGGGAACCAAGCAAGTGAAGTTAACAGGAACAAGTGCTGCTTCATATGAAGAAGCTGAGTATTCAGAAGAGAAAAAAATATCTAAGACCATTTAGTGGACAATAGGCTAAGAGTGATGTAACAGTTGAAGAGTGTAAGGTAGTCACAATAAGCTGGTTATCACCATTACAGCATGGGTTAGATATTTTCTAGAGAAGGAAGTTAGGCTGCTGCAGTGGGAAACAAAAATTAGAACTGCATTTGACCTTTCTGTGCACTTCCACTATGCCACCAAGCATAAACTCTCTGAACCTCAGTTTTCTCACCTATAAAATGGATGTAATAGAAACACAATTCATGAGGTTTTTGCAAGAGTTTAATGAGATCATGCATACAAGTGCGTGCCAGTGTGTGGCAAAGGGTAAGAGTTTAATAAATGGTAGCTACTAATGGAGCATCTATTTCTGCTATTGCCAAAGAAGGATGGGTTGAAATGCAGAAGGTGGATGCTTTAAATGTAAGATATGTCCTTGCCTGAAAACCTGACCAACTGTGGACGCATAAGGCTAAGGACCAAACCCTCAGACCTGGAGCCCCTACCCCACTCTGCTAGGCTCAGCCCAGGGAATCAGGCTGTCTCCTTGGCTACCTTTCCCTTTACCCGCACAGCATGAGTGGCAGAACCATGAGTGGGGACCAAAGGAGAGCATAATTGTGACCACAGGGCACAAGCAAGGATCAGTTACAGCTGTGCTTGCAAATGACCACGTGAGCCCTTCCTCAATAAAGAAAAACATTTAGACCGTTTGAAATGGAAATGTCCATTAACTTGAAAGTAGGCGATTATAATGCAAATATGAAGTCACCTTTATAAAGAAAAAAGAAAAAGATCAACTCATTTAAAAAGACTTTGGAAGATAAGTAGGCTTTTTGCAGTCTATCTCTGTCTCCTCCACCTGGCCAGCCAAGCCTTCCCATTCATCACTCCACCACTTGATTTGCTGTTTCCCTGCTAGCCTCCAGCAGACACAGGGAAGACCTTAAAGTCCACCCAGTCCAGACTTCTCTAACACGTGAGGACTCAAAACCTGATGAAATTAAGGTCTTTTCCAAGAGCACAAATCTAGAGGCAAAACTGTGACGAGACCCTCATTTTCCTGATTACCTGTCATGCCTGCCTTGTACATTCTCACCTCAAAGGTTGTATTATGACAAGGAATTTGATGCCTCCACATAGCTACTTTAAAAAAATTTTTTTATTAAGGTATTATTGATATACACTCTTACGAAGGTTTCACATGAAAAAACAATGTGGTGACTACTTTTACCCATATTATCAAGTCCACACCCATACCCCAATGCAGTCACTGTCCTTCAGTGTAGTAAGATGACACAGATTCACTGTTTGCCTTCTCTGTGATACACTGATTTCCCAGTGACCACGCACACCATGTGTACTAAACATAATACTCCACAATCCCCTTCTCCCACCCTCCCCACCCACCCTCCCACACCCCTCCCCTTTGGTAACCACTAGTTCCTTCTTAGAGTCTCTGAGTCAGCTGCTATTTTGATCCTTCAGTTTTGCTTCCTCGTTATACTCCACAAATGAGGGAAATCATTTGGCACTTGTCTTTCTCTGCCTGGCTTATCTCACTGAGCATAATATCCTCCAGCTCCATCCATGTTGTTGCAAATGGTAGGATTTGTTTCTTTCTCATGGCTGAATAGTATTCCATTATGTATATGTACCACCTCTTCTTTATTCATTCACCTACTGATGGACACTTAGGTTGCTTCCATATCTTGGCTATTGTAAAAAGTGCTGCGATAAACATAGGGGTGCATATGTCTTTTTGAATCTGAGAAGTTGTATTCTTTGGGTAAATTCCAAGAAGTGGGATTCCCAGGTCAAATGTATTTCTATTTTTAGTTTTTTGAGGAACCTCCATATTGCTTTCCACAATGGTTGAACTAGCTCACATTCCCACCAGCAGCGTAGGAGGGCTCCCCTTTCTCCACATCCTCAGCAGTATTTGTTGTTCTTAGTCTTTTGGATGGTGGCCATCCTTACTGGTGTGAGGTGATATCTCATTGTGGTTTTAATTTGCAATTCCCTGATGATTAGTGATGTGGAGTATCTTTTCATGTGTCTGTTGACCATCTGAATTTCTTCTTTGGAGAACTGTCTCTTCATATCCTCTGCCCATTTTTTAATTGGGTTATTTGCTTTTTGGGTGTTGAGGAGTGTAAGTTCTTTATATATTTTGGATGTTAACCCCTTGTTGGATATATCATTTACAAATATAATCTCCCGTACTGTAGGATGCCTTTTTGTTCTGTTGATGGTGTCCTTTGCCGTTCAGAAACTTTTTAGTTTGATGTAGTCCCATGAGTTCATTTTTGCTTTTGTTTCCCTTACTTGAGGAGATGCGCTCAGGAAAAAATTGCTCATGCTTATTATATTCAGGAGATTTCTGCCTATGTTGTTTCCTAAGAGTTTTAGGGTTTCACGACTTACATTCAGGTCTTTGATCCATTTTGAGTTTACTTTTGTGTATGGGGTTAAACAATAACCCAGTTTCATTCACTTGCATGTAGCTGTCCACTTTGCCAACACCAGCTGTTGAAGAGGCTGTCATTTCCCCATTGTATGTCCATGGCTCCTTTATCATATATTAATTGACCATATATGGTTGGGTTTATATCATGGCTCTCTAGTCTGTTCCATTGGTCTATAGGTCTGTTCTTGTGCCAGGACCAAATTGTCTTGATTACTGTGGCTTTGTAGTAGAGCTTGAAGTTGGGGAGCATAATTACCCCAGCTTTATTCTTCCTTCTGAAGATTGCTTTGGCTATTCGGGGTCTTTTATGGTTCCACATGAATTTTAGAATGATTTTCTCTAGTTCGTTGAAGAATGCTATTGGTATTTTGATAGGAATAGTACTGAACCTGTAGATTGCTTTAGGCAGGATGGCCATTTTGACAATATTAATTCTTCCTATCCATGAGCACGGGATGTGTTTCCATTTATTGGTTTCTTCTTTAATTTCTCTCATGAGTGTCTTGTAGTTTTCAGAGTATAGGTCTTTCACTTCCTTGGTTAGGTTTATTCCTAGGTATTTTATTCTTTTTGATGCAATTGTAAATGGAATTGTTTTTCTGATTTCTCTCTCTGCTAGTTCATTGTTAGTGCATAGGAATGCCACAGATTTCTGTGTATTAATTTTGTATCCCACAACTTTGCTGTATTCTGATATTAGATCTAGTAGTTTTGTAGTGAATTCTTTAGGGTTTTTTATGTACAATATCCTGTCATCTGCAAACAGGGACAGTTTAAGTTCTTCCTTGCAAATCTGGATGCCTTTTATTTCTTTGTGTTATCTGATTGCCGTGGCTAGGACCTCCAGTACTATGTGGAATAGAAGTGGGGAGAGTGGGCATCCCTGTCTTGTTCCCGATCTTAAAGAAAAAGCTTTCAGCTTCTTGCTATTAAGTATAATGTTGGCTGTTGGTTTGTCATATATGGCCTTTATTATGCTGAGGTACTTGCCCTCTATACCCATTTTGTTGAGAGATTTTATCATGAATGGATGTTGAATTTTGTCAAATGCTTTTTCAGCATCTATGGAGATGATCATGTGGTTTTTGTCCTTCTTTTTGTTGATGTGGTGGATGATGTTGATGGATTTTCAAATGTTGTACCATCCTTGCATCCCTGGAATAAATCCTACTTGATCATGATGGATGATCCGTTTTATGTATTTTTGAATTTGGTTTGCTAATATTTTGTTGAGTATTTTTGCATCTATGTTCATTGGGGATATTGGTCTGTAATTTTCTTTTTTTGTGGTGTCTTTGCCCTGTCTTGGTATTAGAGTGATACTGGCATCATAGAATGAGTTTGGAAGTATTCCCTCTTCTTCTACTCCTTGGAAAACTTTAAGGAGGATGGGTATTAGGTCTTCACTAAATGTTTGATAAAATTCAGCGGTGAAACCATCTTGTCTAGGTGTTTTGTTCTTAGGTAGGTTTTTGATTACCAGTTCACTTTTGTTGCTGGTAATTGGTCTGTTTAGATTTTCTGTTTCTTTCTGGGTCAGCCTTGGAAGGTTGTATTTTTCTAGAAAGTTGTCCATTTCTTCTAGGTTATCCAATTTGTTAGCATATAATTTTTCATAGTATTCTCTAATACTTCTTTGTATTTCTGGGGTGATTTTTCCTTTCTCATTTCTGATTCTGTTTATGTGAGTAGACTCTCTTTTTTTCTTGATAAGTCTGGCTAGGGGTTTATCTATTTTGTTTATTTTCTTGAAGAACCAGCTCTTGCTTTCATTGATTCTTTCTATTGTTTTATTCTTCTTGATTTTGTTTATTTCTGCTCTAATCTTTATTATGTCAATCCTTCTACTGACTTTGGGTCTCATTTGTTCTTCTTTTTCTAGTTTCGTTAATTGTGAGTTTAGACTGCTCATATGGGATTGTTCTTCTTTCCTGAGGTAGGCCTGTTTTGCAATATACTTTCCTCTTAGCACAGCCTTCGCTGTGTTCCACAGATTTTGCAGTGTTGAATTATTGTTTTCATTTGTCTCCATATATTGCTTGATCTCTGTTTTTATTTGGTCATTGATCATTAGTTATTTAGGAGCATGTTGTGAAGTCTCCATGTGTTTGTGGTATTTTTCATTTTCTTTGCATAATTTATTTCTAGTTTCATACCTTTATGGTCTGAGAAACTGGTTGGTACAATTTCAATCTTTTTGAATTTACCGAGGCTCTTTTTCTCCACATCACTATTTAGACAGCAAGCTCCTAAAAGAAGAATAAAGCATCCTGCCTTTGTATTTCTCATTCCCAGCCATAAATAGATCATTAAAAATACATATCAATTGCATCTTTACTAAAATGATAGTGGGAAAGAGGGAATCCTGTTTCCATCTGGGCAGGGATTGCTTTGTTCAGGGCAGCTGAGCTAATAATTTGGAAAAATCCCTAATGGTTCTCACAATATGAGTAGGACCTGTCTCACCACTTTCAAATAAGCTCAGCTTCATTCAAGTGGATAGAAAACTGAATATTTTGAGTAACAACTAACTGGTCTCCACTTTCATATGGGATTAAAAGCTATTTAATAGCTATTAAAAAAAGCTATTAATATCACCTTATCCCTTCCACCAAAACTAAGATAAGACTTTAGCATAGTTCTTTACACTTCATGGAATTTGTGTTCTTTTCATGAAATATCTTATCTCTTTTGTTCCCATCCTTGGATAAGCAGTACATCCTAGAACATTTCCACAGGAAACAAAAAGCATCCAATTGAACCACATGGATATTAAGGCATGTCCTCCAGAAAAATCTGTCCGAATCCTTTATCATTCCAAAGGTAGGGTCTTCCTTAGATTTAACAAGGCACTTCATTTCCCTGCAGCCTCTTTCTTCCACTGATCTCAGAACATTTCCCACCATCTCTAGCACTCAATAAATATTCACTGAATGATGGAATTAATATTAGGCTTTGACATTTGTTAAATCCAAGGAAATACTGACACTTTTGGGAACTGGGGCCAGACCTTTAGACTGTCTTCTCTTCATGAACAATTTCATTGCCTTGGGGTGGGACAGCCACCCATCACATCCCCTGGAAGCTGTCTGAGGCCTTTCTACTGGGCCTTCAAAGAGCTTGTGTTTTATACACCTCTTCCTTAAGAATCATGGCCGCTCATGTAATAGACACTAATTAGTTCTTCCCACTCCAGGACCCCTCACAGGACCAAAGGCAGACCAAGAATGTTCCTCTCTGAGATGGCAGAAGGGGAGTGACACATAGGCAGAGGGTGGAGAGGAACTTCAGGCTTCCATGGCTTGCTATCTCTCTTCTGCTCTGGTATCACACTTATATTTCTATGGTCTATCAATCCAGCAGCAAACCCACCTAGGCTGAGGCTGGGCCCAAATGCTTTCAGATCCTGGGACACCCGAGAGATTGTTACACTGCAATTTCAGGGTAGAGCCCCAGGAATCTCTTGTCCAACGCTTTCTTCCCCAGGTGCTGTTCCTGCTGCCACAGTCAAGATTAACAAGAAGGTTATATTTAAACTTCCAAGAGGCGCTGCTGTGCCATTATGGGTCTATTTAAAATCCTCCGGGCAGCTGCACTATATAATAACAAATCAGCAGGAGGGAGGGAGGAAAGCGGGGGGAAGGGAAGGAGGAGGGCAGGTGGTCAGGAGCATCATGGATTGTTTCCCCATAAAAAACTATCAAAAGATGTCAGGGGGTGCAGGCAAGTTAAAGATGCTCCCCGCACCCCATGGTGAGAGAGGGAGAGAGAATGCATCATGAGAATGTGCTAAGCAGGGGTAGGGAGGGGACTTAGGATCCTCTTGTGAAAATCTGCCAGACCTATAAACTTGCTGCCTTCCTGAAAAATGTCACAGCTCCATAATACTCTGTTTCTCCCAGGGGACCCTGTTGAACAATATGAGCTATCGGTTCATTGTTGATGAAAGTTCAGCACGAGAATATAAAGAGCTCTGGTAACAGGAATACCAAGCAGCTCCCTCAAACCCAACCAAAGCATGCCATTTTTCTCCTTAATCCAGCATCCAATATTTCACCTGGTGGGAAGCCCCACACGTGTTCCCAGAAGGAATGTTCCCTACTGCAACAGCCTGGGAACCAAATGACTTAACTATACCTGGGTGCAATTTCAACCTTGAAGACTCTTCTGCCCTCTCTGCTGCCCTTGGTACATGTGGGCATAAGTCTTTTTTAGCCTCGACTTCTTTTCTCCCACCAAAGTCCAGCTGGTACAGTGAGTGGAATATTTATATTGACAAAACCAAAGAAATATATTTACTGAACTGTAGACCACAACCACATTCACTTTCCTCTCCTAGCTCTACCTTCATGGACAGTATTTGATTTGTATTATCCAAACTCCTGACCATTTTTACCACTTTTTGCTAAAGTTGCTTCAAAGTTATTAGTATTTCACTTGATCTTTCTTCGTGTAAGTATTTACTTAAATCTCCACTAATCATCTACACTACCACTCTATGCCCACCCCAGGGGCTTTCCACACAGTGTTAACACCTCTGGTCTGATCATACTCTTCATACTCTGTCTGATATAAGATACAAGGTCTATACATGCTACTTATCTCAAGGAGAATATTCTTTTTCTTTTTCTTCTGGTTGAATGCCTAATGAGTGGGAGATTTATTAAACTATTGGTCCCTAATAATGTAACAATCAGTAAACAATACATACCATTTGTAACAAAACAAAATCTGCTATATCAACACATGCTTATGAATAGTAAACAGATTTAGAATTAAGTTCTATGTAATAAGTATAGTAAATGCTCATTCAGCACATTATGTGGAATATACTGTACAAATATTACCAATATACATAGACTGTATAAAACATTCTGCCATGGCATGTTGAGATCACAGTCTCTGAGACTATCATACATGTATCAAAACTGTCAGAACCTATAAATGACTTATTATCTAGTGCTAACATCCTTCTTTGTCTTCACTCCTATATCTTTCCTTGTAAAGATGGGGAACTCAAAAGATAAGACTTCCAGAGAGAAAGAGCAAAGAGGCAAGAGAGTACCACCTGGATGTGCCACACCACCAGGTCCAACCTCCCAAATGACTGAGGGGACAGAGCACCTTGTAGAAATGGCTCCGCCATCCACTAGAAAACAAATGCTGCTTGGCCTGATGAAAATGACCTTCCCAATGATGCATACAGTAAGGAGCCCTTATACGACAAAGAGTTCTGGGTGAGATGATCAATGAGGAAATCAGATAAAGCATTTCCAAGTGTCAGACATGGAGACCAAAACCAAAGAAATGCAGCCCTGTCACTGAGCTGTCCCTCATGTGGCCTCCTCCTGACCTTGTACTGGCTGCTCGGCTCAGTACCAAAGTTCCTGGCCTCTTGACTCACTCTGCTACAGCCATCCACCTTTCGTTAGACTGAGACATGTAGTTCGGTCCCTGAGAACAGCTCTGAGCTCCGCTCTTGAACACGGCTTGGATGAGACCTATTTACACTCGGTGTGCTGAGTCGGGGTGAGCAGACAGGGTGTGCTTACCTCAGCTCAGCTTCAACACCGCCACCTCTCCCTCCATCCCCTTGGGACCCATTCATTCACACCCCCACAGATGCCGACTGGGTCCTTACTTGTACCTGGATACAAATAAGAATAAGAGATGGAGCTGCCCTGGACTTGAAGTCAAGCCGAAGTAACAAACATGTAAACAAAGATTAATATATCAAGCAAAACCATAAACACAGACACAGGGTAAAAACAGCTGCCATTTGAAAATACCTACCAGAATAAGAGACAATTCACAAAAGCAAAATAAAAATCAAGTGGCTATAAGTGTATTTTAAAAGTTCAAGCTCACTAACAAATTAACTAAATAGAAATTTAAACATAACATTTTACCTTCCTCAATATGAGAAACTTTTTGTCTTTATTACATAAGTTGGGGAACAGTACTGATAAGCACACATACTAGTTCAAAATTTCTGGATATCAATTTGATAGTAGTATCTAACCAAAGCCAGAAAATGTTGATATTGTTTGACCAAGCCAATCCAGTTCTACAAATTTATACTGACAAAATAATTAAGGATAGACAAAAAGATGTATCTGCAAGGATGTCCATCATTATATTATTTGTAAAAGTCCTCAATTTGGACTTCCGGGAAGATGGCGGTGTGAGCAGGGCGGCAGAAATCTCCTCCCAACACTATATTTATCTACGAAAACACAGAAAATACATCTATTCCTAAAAGAGAGACAAGAATACACAGGAAAGCGCACAGCGTGCAGCTACACCCGAGAGGACTCGGCACCCCAAGAGGCGGGTAAGATACGGAGCCGCGACCCGGCGGGACCCGAGCCCTCCCCCACCCCAGCGCACCGGCGGGAGGAGAGGATTCAGAGCCGGGAGGGAGTGGAAGCACACCCCGCGAAGTAGCCAGCCCCGGGGATCTGCGCGGGGAGCGCTGACCCACATTGCGCAGTGCAGCGGAGATTGGAGAGACAGAGGGGCAGGATCTGAGCGGGGAACGCGCCAGGGGGCTTGCAGCCGGCTCCGGGAAGGAAAAAAAAAAGTGCGCGCTTTCCTCAGCGGTCTTAAAGAGACAGGAGCCCAGCGGAGGAGCCGGATAGCCCCAGCACACCCAGACCAGCAGGCTGGGAGTCCTGGGGAGTTTCAGACGCCTTAGCTGGCGACTGAGGAAGCGTAGCCATACTGAACACTTCTCACTGAGATCAACAGCCTCCTATTCGTTCCCACCCCTGCCAGAGCGATAAAGGGCCCTGCGGAGCGGCACAGTCACAGCTGTGGAATAGTGGGGCAATAGCGCCACCTAGAGCATTCCCACAGAATCTACGTCCGGTGGGCATTTTTTTTTGTTTTTTTTGTTTTGTTTTGTTTTTTGTTTTGTTTTTGTTTTTCTTTTCTTTCTTTTTCTTCTTTTTTTCTTTCTTTCTTTCTTTTTTTTTCTCTTTTTTTTTCTTCTCTTTTTAAAGTCTTAAAGAGCCCAGCTGACATACGTGGCAACTATCAGTGACCAATTATATAGCCATGAAAAGACAGAGGAATATGGTTCAGACCAAATCAACCAGACAACCCCAGAGAGGGAGTCTGAAGGGATGGAAATGCACAGCCTCCCTGAAAAAGAATTCAGAATAAAAGTCATAACCATGCTGATGGACCTACAGAGAAATGTGCAAGAGCTGAGGGAGGAAGTGAGGGAACTGAGGAAAGACAATACAGAAATCAGACAAGCGATCGACGGGGCTTAACAGCAGAATGGATGAGATGCGAGAGACTATTAATGGAATAGAAAACAGAGAACAGGAGTACAGAGCAGCTGAGGCAGAGAGAGATAAAAGGATTTCTAGGAATGAAAGAATATTAAGAGAACTGTGTGACCAATCCAAACGGAACAATATTCCCATTATAGGAGTACCAGAGGAAGAAGAGAGAGAAAAAGGGATAGAAAGTGTCTTTGAAGAAATAATTGCTGAAAACTTTCCCACACTGGGGAAGGAAATAGTCTCGCAGTCCACAGAAGCCCACAGATCTCCCAACACAAGGGACCCAAGGAAGACAACACCAAGACACATAATAATTAAGATGGCACAGATCAAAGATAA
>JAVSCE010012860.1:0-48994 GCA_032199065.1 Smutsia gigantea
CCCACCCATCCATCCACCCACCCACCCATCCACCCACCCATCCATCCGTCCACCCATCCATCCACCCACCCATCCTTCCACCCATCCATCCACCCATCCACCCGTCCATCCGTCCACCCGTCCGTCCGTCCACCCGTCCATCCACCCACCCATATCTGTCTATAGAGCTCCTCTCACCCCTACTATTCTTGATGCTGAGCATCCGTCCATCCATCCACCCATCCGTCCATCCATCCACCCATCCACCCACCCATCCGTCCGTCCACCCATCCGTCCATCCGCCCACCCGTCCGTCCATCCACCCGTCCATCCACCCACCCATATCTGTCTATAGAGCTCCTCTCACCCCTACTATTCTTGATGCTGAGCACCCACCAAAGAATAAGCCATATTAAGTCAGTTCTCTATAGATCTTACCTTCTAGTACATATAGCATGAAACAAACATGTAAAATAAGTATGAGGACAACAAAACAGTAAAGCATGAATACAGTCTGGCACAAAGGGATGACTTCTCTGAGGATGTGTTGTTTGGACTGAAGTTCAGGCGAGGAGGGACCATCTAGGTGAAGGTCTAGGGGGAGGCCTTCTGCAGAAGAGCTGACCTATCCAGAGGCCAAAGGCAGGAAGGTGGCTTGTTCGAGGGACAGGACAAAGGTCAGTGTGCCTGGACCTTACTGGCTGAGGGAAGGGGACATTTGTGCTGGGTCTCAAAGAATGACAGCTTGCCAGGCAGAGAGAGGAGCAGGGGCAGCACAGGTGGAGACCAGGGGATACGTGAGGCTTCTTTGATCAGACAGTGTGGCGCCAGTTCACTTGCAGATGAATAGACCAGTGGGATTGAAGATGCAGGACTATGCCCAAGAGCATGTGGAATGTGATCATCATGGCTTCTCGAGTGAGGCAGGAGATTTTCACCAATGGCTTTGGGACACCTGGATAGCCACACGGACAAAGGTAAAATCGGGCCCACTCATAACAGATGCCAAGTGGATTACAGCTGAGACCATACAAGTGCTGGAAAAAAATTGGATGACTTCCTTTACAACCTAGGGCAGAGAAAAGCTTTATAACTATGACTCAAAATCCAAAGGCAATCAGAGACAAATACATTTGCCTAAATAAATTGAAACATTTGTAGGGCTAAAGACACCATGAGCAAGGTTAAAGGACACACAAAGTATCTGCAACAAACAGCACAGTTCCTGTGGAAGGGAGTTGGGAACCTTCATCAAGTTGCAAGTATGTTTGGCTTTGGACCTGGGTCCCACTGCAGTAAAGCTATGCCCAGGACACTCTGGGAAAACACAGTCACACATGCACAGGAGGACTTGCTCTGGTTAGGCTCAGTGGCAGCAAAGACTGGAAACTCCCCCAAAAGCCCACCAAAGGAGATTGCTGGGCTGAATTCTCCGGGCTCCATAGGGAGTGCCGCGCAGTTATGGGAAGCCACGAGGGAGAGCGCAGGGTCAGGTGTGCTGGGCCCTCGCCGAGTGAGTGCCCTGTGAGCGAAGGAGGTGCAGGGCAGGGTCTGGGGCCAGCTGCACGCAGGGCTCGGGGGCCTCTTGTGTTAGTTCCTTAAAGAAGCAACGGGACAAACCCCAAACTAATACAAATGTGTTACTGGGGTGGGGGACGTGCAGTAGGGGCAGGACCGGAGCCGGACTTCAGTGGGCGCCCTGGCGGTGCGCAGTGCCCACCTGTGCATGCGGACGCCTCACCAGCAGGAGCAGCGAATCCAGGTGTTGACCAACCAGTTTTCAAAAGGTAGTATTCTGTGTGTGGAATCTTAGTGAAATAAATTCTAAGGGCAAAAAAAACAAAACAAAACCATATTTAAGAAAGTTTTCTAAGGAAAAGGGAAGTGAAGGAGGGAAGCAAGGAAGCATTTTGTTTCCTGGTGGGAAGAGGGGGAACTTCACAAAACCCCTTACCCACCCCCACACCCACATGTGTGGGAATTCTTTCCAGGGCAGGGTGCAGAGAAGCCAGGAGGCTGGACAGTCCTTGGTGTTCCCTGGCAGCTGAGAAGCAGGCAGGGGAAGGCACGGCCACTAATGGCCAGGTGTCCAGCTGGAGGGTCCGGGCTGGTTCTGAGGGGCTTCTGCAGTGGCTTCGAGCCTCTGGGTGGAGTGCGTGAGGAGACACAGCGGGTGCTGAGGAGGGGCCAGGAGGACCCCCTCTGCTCTTGCAGGCCCAGGAGTCTGGCCTGAGGCTGGGCGCTGCCCGGGCTCCTGCAGGTGAACCCCTGGGGCTGGTCCTCGATGCTCATCCCAGAACTCACTGCCCCATGGGCAACGGTGGAGTGCTCTGGGCAGCCCTGGGGCAGGGGCACCTGCAGTGGGCTGGAGCTTACAGAAGCAGAGCAGGGCATCCCAGGGAGGAGGCTGGGTGGGAGGGATGGGGCAGAGGGCAGAGAGGAGAGAGGGGCCATGCTCACTTCCTGGCAAGGTGCTGGGGCCGCACACCAATATCCTCCCTTTTCCGCAGATGGAAACCGGCCAGGGTGGGGACGCGGCCGAGGCAGCACAGCCAGCAAGCCCCGGGTGGGCACACGATGGACCCCATCTCCTGGTTGCTGAAAATGTGCAGACTGCTACACAGACACCCCTTCCTCGGCCTAGGAACAGGGGGTCCCAGGTTCAGGGCCAGCTCCAGGCCCCAGCTGCTGGCGGAGTCCAGGGTGGGAGCTGCCATGTGCTGGGGGCCCCGGGCCGGAGGCTGTCCGAGCTGGCAGATTCCTGCAGCCCAGGAGAGGCCTGACCAGCTCCGCCCAGACACGCAGCACTGCCTTCGGCTCAGCAGTGAAGGGCAGGAACCATGTCAGGTGCCGTCGCCCCAGGCTGCCTGTCTCTGGAAACCAGCCGCCTCCTGTCAGCAGCTCGTCAGGCCCCAGGACAGCCAGGCCTGCTCAGGGCTCCTGTTCCTGCCCAGTCCCCTCCCAGCAGGCCCACTGCCCAGAGGACGGCAGAGCCCAGCACACTCACAGCTACCACACATTCCCACTCCAGCTGGGGTGAGACGGCTGCCGGCTGCAGGGAGTCTGGGTTGGACAAGAGGGCAAGACCCTGCTGGGAGATGGAGGAAACTCAGGAATGCCACGTACCACCTAGGGTGAAGGCAGGTGCAGGGGTGACCCAGGGTGAAGGCAGGTGCAGGGTGACCCAGGGTGAATGGAGGCTTGTGGGTGAATGCAGGTTTGTGGGGGTGACCCAGGGTGAAGGCAGGTGTGGGGGGTGAGGGGTGCAGAGGCTTCCTGGAGGAGAGGCTGGCTTGGGAAGCCACGGGGCAGAAGGCAGACAGCACAATGGGTGTGCCAGGCCAGCAAGGGCCCCACTGCTAGAGACCAAGAGCCCAGCTAAAGGGCAGACCTAGTGGTGGGGGCCCCGGGAGGCACCCCAGCAGAGCTGGTTCAGGGGCGCAGTGAGCAAGAGGAAGGGGCACGGGCCCCAAGTGGGGGGTGTGTAGATGGGGTTCTCACCTGGGTACACGGGCCTAGAAAGGAGTGTGAGCTCAGGAGGGAAAGGAATGGCACCTTCCTGCATGAGCTCTAACTGACTTGGCACTTTCCTCTGTTGTGAGTGTGGGTGGAAAGTGACAGCAGGGCCCAACAAGGCCCAAACGAGGCCATGGAACCTGCCTGTTGCACAGCTGTGGACGAATTGCACACTGGTCAGGCCCAGGGCCACTGAACCTGCTGAGGTCAGCTTTCTGTATGATGTGTCAGTGAAAAGCATGCAGACCCACTGTGAAGACTGGGCTTCTGGATGCTTGCTGACCATTTCAATGCTGTGTGTTTCCTCTGAGAGCCCCTGCACTCTACACACTTAACGTTACTCTGGGAAGGGCCATGTGTCTCCCAGGCTGGCGCAGGGCCACGGTGCACAGGTGAGGTGTTAACCGTGGACCTGCAAGGGGAAGAGGAGGCTCCCTGGGGACAGAGGGAGAGTCACGGGGAGGAGCTGAGAGCCAGGGGTGGAGGCCATGCCCTTGCCCACACTCAGAGCTGGCTGGCTGTGGTGCCCAGCAGGGGCCATTTTTAGCCCTGCTCTAGGCAGGCTGTAGCTGGGGCCAGGCAGGGATGGTGACTTTCCGAGAGTCACGCCAGGCTCACAGGAGCTCAGCTGCAAGGGGAGGACCAGTCCTTAGCTGGGGCTGGGGGGCTGATGGGGACGAGGGTAGCCTGCCTGATCCTGAGGTTGACACTCCATCAGCCCTGTTCCCTTGCCTTCTCAGAGCTCGTCCTCAGGAACAAGCCTTTGGGGGTGCATGCCAGGACCTGAGGTTGATGGTTGCCCATTTACTATAACCATAGGCTGGGGTGCAGGAGGGGTGTGGGGTCCCTGTAACCCGAGGGCACAGCCAGATCTGCCTCCCCCTGCCGGGCATCCTGCAGCCCCACTGTCTACCCAGCTCTGTCCCCTTCCTCTTCCTCTTCAGTTCCCTCTGCTCTGAGGCTGGTGGGACCCACAGATGGGCTCACAGCTAACAGAGTGAAAGCTTCAAACCAAACCACAGAGCTCTTGGGGGACTTTAGGGCCACACAGAACTCCCTTGTGGGTTAGGGGATTCAAAAGCATTTTGTTATGGGTGGCATCCAGTGTGACATTTTTTTCTGGCTGGAGGATTTGCTGTTTGTTTCAGGGGTCTGGATGGACGTACCAGAGCAAAAATCATGGCCCTGCCAATACAGGGGTGCAGAAGGCCGTACCCCGAGAGGCCCGTGTCCTGTGGGCAAGCATGTAAGGCCAGGCACATTACGTAGTGACCCACACCCTGCTCGGCCCCAGCAGCCCACAGTTTGCCCGGCAACCCCACCGCTGCTCTTTATGCACACGGCTCTGCACTGCAGGAGAGACCAGGCAGTTCACAGTAGGAAGGCAGCCGGACCCTGCCAGGGGTCACTTCCTTCAGAGGCTAACACGTGGCTGTGTGCCCAGCTGCATGCACGCTTTCAGAGTTTACGCACATAGGCGTTGGTGTAGGACAGTCCCGGACGGAGTACCGGCCCTGCCACTCCTCCATTGTGTGACCTCGGGCAGGTCATTTACTGCCCCTGGGGCTCAGCTTCCTCTTCCGGGACAGGAGGCTCAAGACGGTGCGCCCTGCACCCACCGAGCAGGGGACCGAGCAAAAGCACATCACGGGAACAGGGCGGGGAGTCTGCCAGCGGGCAGCGCCTGGTCCCAGGCGGACCCTCTGCAATCTCTCGCCAAGGGACAGGGTGCGGCCCGTGGGCGCAGACCCTGAGGGGCTGATACGACGGCAGGTGCTCCGCGTGTGGGCGGGGGCAGCCCTGGAATGGGAGCGCCCACCGGGGCGCTTTGGCTCCAGCAGGACGCCGAGCCGTTCGGTGGCAGAGGAAGACTCAGTGTCTCCACAACGGGCTTCTTTCACCGTTCACCGAACAAAAGCTTTCCCTTCCCGCCCCTGCCGGCCCTGGGACCACAGAGTCCCCATTGTTAGGGTGATGGATGCAAACCGTAGCTGTGCACCGCCTTCCCCGCAAGGGCACCGAGTCCACCCCAAGCCGGGGCTGGCACCGCCCCGTCAGTCCCAGGCGGGCGGGCGCCGAGGCAAACTCCCTGCCGCCGACCTTGGGCCTTCGCTTTATTCCGGGGGCTGTGTCCGCGGACGCCCCCGGGGAGCTTGCCGGAGCTCGCGCGCCCCCTGCTGTGGGAGGCGCGGGGAGGCACCGGGGCGGCCCGGCCTCGCAGCCGCTGTCGGGTGCGGGGGCCGCGAGAGCGCGCCTGGGAGGGGCCGGTCTCTGGGTCACACCCGGGGAGGGTGCGGCCTCAGCCCGGAACGGCGGCCTACGGGGACTGCGTGGGACCCCAAGACGGAATCTTCCCGAGCCGCCCTCGCACACGCATCTCCTCTCTGGGGCAGCATTTGGCTTTGACTCAGGGTTGCCCCCCGGGGTGCAAGGTCAGCCCAGCAGGGAGGTGTTCAGGGAGGGGGGCAAACGGGACAGGGGCTGCCAGCCCTGCTGGTGTCCTAGGCTCCCCAGTTCTGGCCCGACGCACTGCTCCGCCAAGGCCCAGATGTGTACAAGGGAGAAGCCACTCAGCGGAGAGGGAGGGACAGCTCTGAGACCCTCCCCAGTGTGTCCCATCTGAGCCGGGTGGCCTCCTGGGGAGGCTGCCGGGACAAACTGCCACACCGCATGTCACCGAGACACCAACAAGCCTGAGCGTGGTCACCAGGTACAAACTGAACGCAGAGGACCAGGACGAGGGCTCGCGTCCGAACAGAGGGGCGGCGCGGGGGACCTCCTGGAGCAGCAGCCCCAGCTCCGTTCAGCCTCCACCCAGCACCGCCAGGCTCATCATGGGAGGGAAACACGTTCTTCTGTCCACCACCAGGCTCACTCCAGAGGAGGGGATCCATGAACTCCAGGGGACAGGGTGCCTCTGCGGGCTGCACGGGCCTCCCTCCAGGCCGCCCTGCGCTCTCCTGACCACTGCCTTGGAGGAGCCCTGCCCCACCCTCAGGCGCTGCCCATCTCTGTCCCTCTGCCCCCTTCTCTTGATGGATGTGCAGGAAGCAGCATTCATCCCCACACGGGACAAGCGACTGCAGGATGTGTGCAGAAGCCATCAGAGAAGGAAGCTATGGGACAGCTGGGGTCGCGGCACCTGTGGGCAGAGGCCTGGCTCACCTACTGGACGGGCATGGGCTCCCAGGGCTTCACCTTTATGCAGCTGCTGTCACACAGTCCGTGGGCAGGTGGCACCCAGGAAAGAGGCACTGGGCTTGGCTAATGATGTGTTCCAAGGGTGGCTTGAGCTCCTGCGGGGCAGGGCTCCTGGTCTGGTCTGCCCAGTGGTGCCTGGCGGGGACACACAGAAGGGGCCTCGGCAGTTGCACTTTGGATGGCTGGCTGGCTCGTGGGTCCGCAGAGCTGGGGTCTCCATCCCATGCCCTTGGCTGCTTGCTTGCTCCGTCCCAGTGAGTGGCCTGCCTTCCCAGTCATTCTTCGCAGAGGGAAGCTGCTGGCCAGACGGTGGGCGGCAGGGACGATCCGGGAGTGGCTTGAGTGTCCCGACCATGCCTGTCCTCAAACGGCTTGGAAGTGACAGGGGATTAGATCATGTGGCTCCAAGGAACCAAGGCCAGGGAGACCGCACACCTCTGTCCCTTCCTGAATGCCAAGGCCTCCCCTCTGGCTTTGGAACCCTCCTTGGTAGGTGAAGGCGGAGCGACCCTGCGGTGTTTGGGACCAGGAGGCTCATGCGCAGAGACGGGGCCCCTTTCCTGGGATGCCAGACCTCTGCCTTTGGGCCCTGTGCTGGCAGCTAACAGGCCCCGTATCCAGTGTCCGGCCCGGAGCAGAGTGTGGCCTTCCCTCAGCTCCCTGCACACTGTCCCTGGGTGTCCTGCACAGTTTCCATGGAGAGTGCACTGCCTTCACCTGTCCATCTCCCACTGCCCCCCGTGAGCAAAGCCCCGTCCGCCCCACACCCGCTGCACTCAGCAGGGGGCGCGGTCTGGCCGCCCCCAAGGCCCCCTCCTTTCCCCAGCCCCACAGTTGAGGAAGCAGCTGTTCCTCGTGGCTCATGCCATCTGCTGAGCCTCCCTGCACGTGACGCCTTCCTGCTCTGCTCCCGGCAGCTCCTGCCTGGGCCCTGCGGGGCCCACCTCCAGCCCTCCTCTGCATCCCACCTCCTTCTGCGCCCTGAGTGGCCGGCAGCCCTGAGAAAGCCTGGCACACCACCTCCCTCCTGGGGCCTGGCTCTCACGCGTCTGCCCCCTCTCCCTCCCTGGACCCACTGCGGCCTAGGAGTGTCCCTCCTGACACGTGGCTCTCTCTGCTTGCTGGCTGTTCTGTCCATCAGCTGCCTGCTGTCACACTTCCTCCGGGGCCGCCTGAGCCTGTCATATCAGCCTGCCCATATTCTGTCATCCCTGTCTCACTCTTCTGCCCACAAGGCCATTCCTTGGATCATTCCAGCTGTTTGCCTGAAAAAACACACACCACCTGTTTCAGTGGCCTTCCTGCCATCGTCCTGGCCCCCTTGAGCGGGTGGCCTGCATGGCCACCCCGAGGAGCCAGCGACCCCTCTTCTGGTGTTGTCACACACTGATCCTCCTCCACCCGCATGGCTCGCTTTGCCGTCTAAGACACAGGAAGGTGCAATCTTTGGGGGGACCCAGATCCTCTGTCTGTACCACCACTGCAAGGGGGTGTAGGATGGAGGAAGATGGAAGAAGATATATTAACATCTTGCCAGTTAGCCACAGGTGTTTATTTAGTAAGAAATAAAATGCCATTACGATTAGCAGATGTAATGTTGGGGGTGCACGGGGAGGGCTGTACAACTCAGAGAAGACAAGTAATGATTCTATAGTATCTCACTACGCTGATGGACAGTGACTAATGGGGTTGTAGGGGGGACCTGATGAAGGGGGTAGTTTAATAACCATAATTTTGCACATGTAATTGTAGATTAATGATACCAAAATAAATTATAAAAAAAAAAAGAAATAAAATGCCACAGGTCAATGTAGGTTGTTACACACATACTGTCAAAGACATCTCTGTCCTTGTTTCTGTGCTTGTTTTCTGTGCTTGTTTCCACTTCCCCACGTCCTCACTATCATTTCACAGACACTGGAGGTGAGGTATGCTGAGGGATGTCTGAAAACCAGGCTAGAAAATCACCACCAGCTCAGAGATGCAACTTGCATTCTTCTCTCTGCCTGGACTCTGGCAGAAAGTCATTAATGAAGGATCAGCCCCCAGGTCTGTTCCTTGAACATTTTGGGGGATGTAGGTTTATACCATGTGGAATTCTAAGCCAAGAGGTTAAGATTTAATTAGTCCCTGCCCAGTGCTGGGTGTCTGGAATAAACAAAAGCAAAATTATGCCTGAGGCCTGTTCCCACCACTGGGTCCTAAGGCTTCTCAGGTGGACCGTCTGAATTTGAGCTCAGCGGTCAGTGTTTACCCAAACTGGGAGGACCAGAGGTCCCAAGGGCTTTGAATACTAAAAACCTGAAAGTAAATATAAAACAAATTTGTAAGTGAATAAATTGAAATCCTAAGTAAAGAACAGGTTTGAAAAAAGAACAAAAACAAACTTCTAGAAAGGACTTTATAGGTAGGGGAGTTTAATCTTCATAGTTAAAAACCAATTTAGATTCAGCTGAAGAGAGAATTAATGAGTCAGAAAATAGAAATTGTCGGCTGAGCTGTATCTCTGCAAATCCCTCTGTTGAAGTTGTAACTCCCAGTACTTCAGAATGTGACTGCATTTGTATACAGGATCTTTAAAAAGACAATTAAGTGCAAATGGGGTCATTTGGGGTGGCCCTAAGCCAATGAGGCATCCCTATTAGAAGAGGATATTAGGACACAGACAGTAACAGAGGGAGGACCATGTGAGGACACGGGGAGAAGATGGCATCTACATGCCCAGGAGAGGGTCCTCCAGAGAAGTCCACCCTGCTGACACCCTGGGTTTGAACTTTTAGTCTCCAGAACCATAAGAAAATCAATTTCTGTTGTTTAAGATTCTGGTGTGTGGTACTTTATTAGGGAGCCCTGACAGAGTAATGCAACAGGCTTAATAAACTACCCAGAACACAACAGAGAAAGATGAAAAGAGAGGGAACAGGAATGGAGTAAGAGGGACCGAGCAGACTAGAAGGCCCAGAGGGATGGGAGGGAGATGCCTGCAAGGGAGATGTGGGCAAGGTTTCCAGGATGGGTCAGTTCAGGCCCCCAGATTCACGAAAGCTCCAGAGCAGAACATGTGGGGCCGGACACACGCTGTGCCTGTGACTCGCCCCGCTCAGCACCCATCTACCCTCTGCCGGCCTTCTTCCCACACCTGACCTCTGCACATGTGGGCGCACAGAGTCAGGGGCAGAGCTGTTTGGCAGAGCAGGCACGGCAGCTGACGTTGGACCATGGTGTTTAATCTCTTAGTAAAAAAAGGTCAGTGGTTACATGGCAGGGCGTCAATGCATAATGAATCTGGGTCTAACGGTGGGTCTGTTATATCCTTACCAACTCTTTTTCTATGTTGACAGATATTATAATTTCATATGCAAATGAATGAATCCAACCGGGAGTTTTCACCCTGGACTTATGTCACTGCAGCTTTTGAAGACACGGGAAATAAGAGCAGATCTTCCCCCTCACGTGGCTTCTCCTTCTCTGCTGCATGTTGGGTTTTTTTCTTCTCCTGGGCCCCTAGGACGATGTGTTCCTCAGGCTTCCACAGCCATTCTGCCCTTCCTTCGCTCTTCTCTATTTCTTCTCTTTCATCTTGCAAACACTCTGGGGTGGGGTGGATCTCACTCCATCCTATGTCTCATCGCCGTGTATGTGCCGAAAATCTCAGTCGATTCCCACCTCTAGGTGTCCTCCGTTTGGCCATGTGCTTTCTGTTTTCACCTGGATATCTCACCAGCCTTTAAACTTGCCCAAGGCAGGACCAGCCTGTCCTCCTGTCACAGTAGGGACTCCCTCACAGATCAGTCCTCCTACTGTTTGCTCTGTCCCTGGACAGAGCTGCAAAGTTCCCAGGTTCCCCAGGCAGGAGCCAGGCTTGGAACCCACCTCCTCCCTCACCCATCTCCCACCCCCACACCTGGTACCGCTTGTAACTTGATGGACTTGGAAAAGCCTCTGTTCCATGGTCCCCATGATAAGTAAAGCAGGGCCCCTGAGGGACCCTATTCACTGAGAATTACATCCTGTGGCCGGTGACTTTACCCTTCCAGACACCGATTTTTTGGCTAAAATGTCAGAGATTGGTATTGGGGGACAATAGAGATGTCCTTTCACAACACCCCTGCTGGCCCATTGACCCTCTGAGGACTGGGGGGCCCAGCATAAATGCGTAAGTAAAGACGAGGGCAGCCGAAACTCCAGGGCGGGCCTTCCCGCCCCCCAGCACGGATGGCTTTAGTGCTGAATGGCTCGGTTACCTCTTGTTCAGAGATTTTAATTATTTCAGCTTCTTAAAAAAAATACATACACGTTCCTGTGAGGAAATATAACAAAATAAGAAATTATCACTAGGAGATAGAATTAGGCTTCATGGCTATTTTCTTTTTAAAAGTTTTCTGTGTTTTATCTATTTATTTAATAATGAATATATATGACTTCCATGATGGGAAAAAAAATACTTTCTCTAAAAGGCTATTTGAAAATTTGAATATTTGTAAATGATTCTGTCGCTGTCACCTCCCAGCTCTGCCTGGAGGAGACACAGGGAGGGGTCTCAGAGCTGGGCTCAGCCCTGCCTCCCCTGCCTGCCCCCCAGCTCTTCTCCGTGATGACCCCCTTGACAGGTGTCCACTCCTCCCGGCGAGTCAGTCGTCTGGCACCATCTGGCACTGGGGCTGGGGCCGTTGGTGGACTTGAGGAACACCAGCCTCCGCTGGCCCCTGCCTCCTGCTCCCAGCTGCCCCACTCCTCCCTCCACAGAGTGGGGGGCTCTCAGGGTGGAGGCAAGCCCTTGTCCATGTCTGCAGCTCCCTGTCTGGAACCTTCCTGTCTAGAGACAGCTCAGGAAATGGCCGGTACCGGCACCCCAGCTGGCCTGGAGTTAGGGCCTCATTACACATTCAGGCAGGGTGTGCTTGCTCCCTGCACGAGCCCTTCCTGGGCCTGCGGCCGTGGCCCTCAGACGGCCCCTGGGAGCTTGCAGCCTCCCGTACGGCTCTGGTGGGCCGGCTCAGGGGACGCCCCAGTACCACCCAGGCCACCACGGCCCTCAGAACGATCCCCTTTTCTCTTCATCTTGTGTACTCATCCAGTGGGACTGTGAAAGGGCAGGTGTGTGCTGCTCAAAGAAGGTAGGGCTGACCCCCGGGGTGGGACTGAGCCCCTGTGCTGAAGCTCCCGCAGGTTCACCGCCTGCCCCCCAGGCTCAGGTCCTGCCATGGGGACCCCCTTGCTGTGCAGCTCTGTGGGCTCTTGTCCTGCACAGCGGCTCCCTGAGACGAGTTGGGAAGAGCGGGGCGAGGCTGCCGTGCCCTCGCTGCCCACAGAACCAGCACGTTCACATGCAGGAGGGGGACATGGGGGCTGCTCCCACAGCAGTCTGCTCCTGGCCCACCCAGGGGTGTGTGCAGAGCCCCAGAGGCCCCGTCTGTCCCCTCAGACAGCATTTTTGCCCTGCTCACTCCAGGCCTTGCTCCCCCCAGATGGGAAATCTGGCCATACGGGAAGCAGGGCGCTGTCCCCAGGCCTGCCCTCGCTCCCTGCCTCCCTGGACCTGTACGCCTGAAGACAGGAAGTCTGGCAGGTGCCGGGCAGGAGCTGGAGGCTGGGGAGCCTAGCTATGCCCAGGCAACTAGGTCAGGCTGTTGGGGAGGAGAGGGAGCCGGCCCGGCCCACAGGTCCTCCAGGGCTGGCCTTTGGGTCAGTCCGGGTGACCACCTCCTCAGGCCACTTCCCAGGGCCTCACTCAGCCTCCATTCAGACAGCGACCTCCGTGGCCCCCGCATCCCACTGGCCAGCTGTGTGCAGGTGGTCTGCCCGACAGGCCAGGTCGCTGCGAAAGGAGGCAGGAAGCCTGGGAAGTTTGCTGACCACTGCCCGCTGCCACCAGCCCGCCTGCCACCCCTAAGCACCAGCAGCCCCGGGGACGGCACGGCGAAGCTCCCTCGACTCGCACACCTGGGCGAACGCCCCCAAGACCCCGAGGGAGCAGAGGGAGCAGTGGGAGCAGGGTCCCCAGGGGAGGAGCCCAGTGCGCTGTGTCTCGCCACCTCTGTGATATTGGTGACCCCTCTCCCCCTAGGAAGGGGTGTCTGGGGGACCCCTGACGGCCTTCCTGTTCTCCGTGAGCATGTGGTCTCCACGTCAGGGGGCTGGGGGCACTCTGGCTCCCTGGTGGGCGGTGGGTCAGGTGGGGCCTGTTGGAAAGCCCCTGCGAGGGGAGTCCCCCGGCCCCTGTGGTTGGGCAGAGGCTGGGGGCCGGGCGGGGGCGGGGCTTCAGGCGCGGGCGAAGGCCACGTCCTCCCTCTGCTCGGGAGCCGGCATCATGCACCTGGGCGCCCGCTCGTGGACCAGGCTGGCGTTTTAGCTTACCTATTGGTCATGTGATCAATAGATACATCTAGTTTGGAACAAAGCTTTGTGTCTCTGCTACTCAGAAACCCCTCTGGTCCAGGCAAACCCAATTCTGGTAACTGAGGCCCAGTCACCAACCCACCCCTGAGCAGCCTCAGGCCCAAGAAAGGATGTGTGGGTTGGAGTGGGGTCATCGCAGCACTCTCATCCCCACCCCGTCCTTCCCACCAGCCCCTGGCAGGGCTGCAGACACCTGTCCCCACCCCGCCCCGTCCCAGATGAGGGTGGCCCCCGGGCCCTGCCTCTGAGGCCTATGTGAACGAGGCTCTGGGCTCCTCACGCAGGCCTGGCATATGCCACTCCAAGTCCGGGGTCTCATGGCAGGTCAGCCACGTGTGTGGGGGGCTGTCAGCCCAGGACGACTCAGGACCCCACAGAGCCCTGGGAGGGTGCATAGAGAGGGGTCTTCCCCAGACAGAGACAGAAAGCAAGCTCCTGGGGTGACTGCTAACTTTTTCTCCATACACTTCTGACTATTTTGCTTTCTAGATTTTTAAGAAGATTCAATAAAATGAAAAGGAAAAAACAACAAAACACCATAGTTTCATCTCGTTCCTTTGAAAGGGACACAATGACTTGCCCAGGGGAGAGGCAAATGGGGCCAATTGTCCCCTTCTGTCTCACAGCACTCAGTGGGGCCCCCTGTGGGCACACCGCGAAGTGAGACACCGGGACGCCCTGTCCCCACGGGGCCTGAGCACTGAGCTGGGCTGGCGGCACGTGCGGCCTTGGCTGAGTCCCTGAGCTGGCTCCCAGGGGCCCTTCCCGCTCCCGCAGACGACAGGGCCTCAGCCATGTTTTCCCGAGTCCCCATCTTACAACGTCATTAACTCGTCCACGCATTTACATATTCATTTGGCAAACAGTTACTGAGCACCTACCATATACCAAGCTCTGTCTGCAGGCAGACCCCTGAAGGCAGCAGGGCCATCTGGCTGAGCTGGGAGAGCGGCCCCCAGGACGCTCTGGGGCCCCGAGGGGGCTGCCTAACCGGTCCGGGCTCTTGGAAGCCCTGATGGAGATGCTGCTTGAGCGGCACTTACAGACCAGGTGAGGAGGGTGAGCATGGCAGGCCGAGGCGCAGGACGCGTGAAGGCGCCAGGTGGCGTGGCTGCCACCAGAGGCGGCTGGGGCTGCGTCACAGAGGAGGGTGGGTGCCGGTGGAGCTCTGCCCTGGCCACAGCAGGACTGCTGGGTAAGTCACCCCTCACAGGGGTCAGGGAGTCAAAGAAGTAACTGGAGAAAATTTCCAGAACTGGAGAGTGGAGGCTTCATGATTAAAGGCCTCTAGATGCCCAGTAGTGGGGGTGGGGGGTCCGTGTGAAGGCACAGCACCTGGGGCTTGGGAACACCAGGCAAAGCAAAGGTCCTCAGGCTTCAGGTCCCATCCCTCTCCTCCTTCCCCCAGCCAACACCCCAGCTTCACCGGCATCACGCACTGGCCCAGGCCACCTTGAGGGGGCCGAAGTGCATCCCCAGGGGCTCTCACTGTCCCAAGACGCTGCTCTCTGCTGGGACCATGCACATGGCCCGGATTCCCCCAGTGAAAAGAAACCAGCTTTCCACCTTGCACCCTCTGGGACAGTTAAAATCAAAGCATCAGATAAAACTGGTGTTGGTGAGGATTGGAACCCCCAGGCACGGCTGGGGGTCCTAGAATGGCAAGAGCGTCATGGAAAATAACCTGAGCTCTTCCGAAACGAGTGGGCACAGAGGGACCTGGGCCCCGGCTGCTCCACTTGTTCTGGCCCAAGAGAAGGGAAGACACAGGCGCACGTGGAACACACCGAATGCTCGCAGCAGCATTATTCGCGGTAGCCAAAAGGTGGGAGCAGCTGCATGTCCATCAGCTGAGGAAGGTGTAGGCATAATGCGGGCCGTGCGTACAGGGGAGCGCTACTCAGCAATGAGGGACAAGCGCTGATTCACGCTGTGACAGGCGGATCTTAAAAACAGGGCACTCGGTGAGAGAAGCCAGACACAAAAGGTGGGTTGAATGGGACTATGCCGTGCGGTAGTGTTTTCCGTTTATGGGAAATGGTCAGCGCCAGGAAATCTGTGCGTGGACAGAGGATAGGTGCTGGCTGCCCAGGCTGGGTGGGCTGGGCACGGGGCTGGCAGCTGAGGACGACAGGTTTCTCTGCGAGGTGGGGAAAATGTCCTGACATTGACGGAGGTGATGGTCATGTCGGCAAGCGCACTAAATGCTGTTGAACAGCACACGATAAAGGGTGGATTACACGGCTGTGAATTATATCTCGATGAATCTGTTACAAAAATAGCAAAATGAAAGAGCTGTACCCAAAGCAGGGCCTAGGACCAGGCTTCCAGGGCTGATGGGCGAGCAGGTGGTGGGGGCTTCGCCTTCATTCATGCCTGGGCAGAGGCTGGGATGCGGGCCACTCAGTCCCCCATGACCCTTCTGGGGTGAGATGGGGGTGCGGTCGGGGTCTGGGCTCAGCCTGGCTGTCCGCTCCCCACACTTCCTCCGGAACCAGGAGGACATCTCCGTTAGCCGGCACACAAAGGGGCACAGACCGATGATTATTTCCCATATGTCACCCTGATGTGGTACTTTGAGCATTAAGGAAAAGGTACTGGTAAACACCACTTATTTTTCTCCTGAACATTCAACCCAAGTGTGGATTTTGTTTGTTTGCAGAGAGGGAGGCAGGAGGGGTCTCTGGGCAGCCAGGCAGTGATTGCAGGAGGAAAGCCAGGCCAGAAGGTGCTGGAATATCGGAGTCCATGTCCAAGTCCCACAGAGGAGATTGGGAGGCCGGGCCACCTGAGAATCTCTGGAATGCCAGCCTTCCCGGCAGAAGGCAGAGGTCCTGGGATAAAGGTGGTGGGGCGGGGCGGACGAGGTGCTCAGCGCCTTCCACACTCCCTCATGTACCAGCAGCCCTGCTAAGGGGGCCTAACACTCGCTCAGCAGAAGTCCCATTGTTGAGTGAGTGAGTCAGGGCGCCCCCACTTCACTGGACAGAAAGCCGTCTTCAAGAGGGTGAGGGACTCACCTGAAGTTTGGTAGGTAGTGAGGGCTGGGAAAAGACCTTAGAGCCCCAGACCATGGCTGTCTGGCTGCAAACCATACCATGTCCCACAGGGACTGGGGCAAAGTGGGGTCCTACTGGCTCACGGGGAGCTGGACCGCCTGCACGGGAGGCTGGGGCCAGCCTCAGCAGCGCTCTGCTTTTCCGAATTAAGAGAGACATGGAGCAAAGTCTGCGTCTAATTTCATGTCCTGTTGGCTAGGACTTTATGCCTGGGCTCCCCTGCAGGGAAGGCAAGGCGTTTCCTCGGTGGGTTTTCTCGGTCCGTGGAGTCAAGGCAGCTCCGAGCAGCTGGGTTAACGTCACGGTACTGAAAGAAAAGCTGGCTGCGAGCGTCCCCACCCGGGTTGGGGGGCCCCAGAGGAGCCTGCACTGGGCCCTACGGCTCAATTTTTATTTCAGGGGAGGAGGTGCTGGAACTGGGAAGTCAATGTCTACCTGAAGAAAAGGGGAAATAACTACCAACTTTCCCTAGGGTGTTTTCTTTTGAACAGAAGGACAGGGGTGAGCACAAAGAGCAGGGCGTGGAAGGGCAGCCACGTGCATCCTGCAAGGCACTCCTGCTCACAGGTTGGGGAGCGCCGCCCACCCCATCGTGCTGGCCTTGATGCAGCTTTGGGACCACCACCTGACGGGCGCACCCAGTATGTGCCTGGGCAGAGAACGTGGGTAAGTGTCCTAAGGGTCTTGGTGTAGTGAGGGATCACTCCCTGCAGGAGGAACGGCTCTACCGAGGCGACCCCTACTGCGCCTGTGCCAGACATCACTGATCAGTCCCGAGGCCCTTCCCTTGCAGGTCTGAAGGCAGCCGCAGCCCAGCACACAGCACCTCCTACAGGCCGACACAAGGTGGTGCAGTACGAGATTGGTTGTCCTGTGGCTCTACAAACAGGCAAAGTTGTGAGCTCTTTTGCTAAGGGACATTGTGCAGGCCTCAGCCTGCATCTAATTACCTGGAGGCCAAACCTCACGAGTCCGGGAACAGGGCCCCCGAGGACCTGCACCCACTGCCCCTGCCTCTCCACGGGGGCATTGAAGGGATGGCTGGAAGTGGATAAGCAAGAGAGATTGGCGCCTCCCTGCCCGTGCCCTCCTGCACAGACCCAGGCGGCTCTGTGGGGTCCATGCTCTGCTCCCCCAGCCCATCAGCTGGGGGGAAGCGAGGCAGTCCTTGCTCCTCCCCGGTGGCTGGCTCTGTGAGGGCAGTGGGGCAGGGGCTCCCAGCCCCCTTCCCTGCTCTGTCCCTCGCAGCAGGGGAGGGGCAGGGGGGTCTCCTGGAAGCCTTCCTGCCCCCACCGTGTGGGGGCCTCCGCAGAGGGGCTGCTGACATCTCTCCTCTCAAACTACACGTACCTCCAGGGTTAGAGGCCGTTCCCTCGGTACTTCCTGTGTTCTTAAACTCCAGTGGTTCCTCAGCCCGTCACAACGCCCCCCTGGGAATTCTCGCCCTTTCCCGAGGTCCTGAGGTGTCAGAGCTGCCTGAGAACAGATGCCCAGCCTACCGAGTCACTCTGGCTCTTGATGGCCAGGCCTCTGCCTGCAGGGCCTCATCACACAGACTGGTGACAGAAGATGCAAGCCCCTGATGGTCCCAGGCAGCTGTCCAGACAGAGTTCCGTGGCGCAGAAGGCCTGGCCCTCCCTCCTGTCCTCAGAGCCGTCCCTCAGGGCAGCCAGCACCTCGGCGGGGAGATGGCTCATCTTGGAAGAGAGCAGGTCTGGAGGAGAGGGATCCAGCCCACCTCCTGAGGGCCGTGGACAAACGTGGTCCAGCCCTGGGCCACCAGCCCCAGGGGCCAGGAGAGCTTGTGGCACTGTGTGCGCTGGACTGCTTCCCCCAGCTAAGTATGTTGAAGCCCTAGACCCCAGAGATAGCAAGAGATGGGCCTTTGGGAGGTGATTAGGTTTCGATGACAGTGGTGAGGGGTCCATGATGGGATCAGCGCCCTGATAAGAAGAGGAGGAGATCAGAGCCCTTCGCCCCATGTGAGGACACAGCAAGGCAGTGGCAGCGGGCAAACCACCGGGGAGGCCTCCCCAGGACCCGAATCTGCCAGCACCAAAGCCTCCAGACTTAGAGAAGTCCCCGTCTGTGTTTAGCCCTGTATGTGTTTTGTGGTCCCAAGCGGACTGACACAGCACAGCAGGGGAGGGCAGCAGCAAGAGCTCTGGGTGGGTCTGAGGGCTGAGGCGGACCCGGAATCCCCAGGACCTCCTGCAGGAAGAGCGGCTTGCTCCCTTGGCTAAGGGCTCCCCACCGTGGACTGCAGCCACACACTACCCCAGGAACACGACCTGGGCCATGGTGGCTGGGATGTGGGGTAGCTGTGCGTGCCCAGGCACCAGGGAGCAGGGCTGTCTGGTAAGGGTGTGTGCTCAAGGCACTGTGGTCTCCACCCAGTTCGGCAGGGCCTTGGGGTACACACTTGCCAGCACGCGCCATCCCTCAGACCACAGGTTTGCAGCGGGAGTGGGCAACAGGGCGGATGTCCCACTTGCCTCCTCCTGGCCCCAGCCCCACCCAGGCCCCGGGTCCACACCTAGTGGGGTGTCCCTGTGCCCAGATCCCTTGCCCGGCATCCAGGCTTCCGTCCCAGCTGGGACCTAGCTCCTCAGAGGCACCAGCTGCCACCTGGCCCTGAGCAGCGGGAAAGTGGCTTTGCCCTGAGACCACAGTGAGTGGCAGGTGGGTAGTGGCTCCTGCCCCATGGGGCTTCCCCGTGCTGCACGGGCGGACACAGAGGGGGGCACCATGATTGCAGCTTGCTCCCCTCTGCCAGCTCACAGCCTGTCCTCTGAGCCTCATCAGGTGGTCCAGAAGGCTGGCCGGCTGCCCCCCCAAACTGCACTGAGGGCTCCAGCCTGGAACCGAGCTCTCTCCCGCGCAGGCACAGCCGGCTCCCTGCCGGGGCCTTGTTCCCACGGCGTCCTTGCCCAAGGACGACGCTGCCTTGCCTCGATCAAGTGTGAGTCCCACCCGAGCAGTATCCTATGCCCAGCATCCAGTGCCGAGCCAATGGGTGCTCCATCCCAAACTCACTGCCCTCCTGCCAACTCAGCGCGCATAGTAGTCGGAGGACAGGGACTTGGTGGGACCTAAGGCCGGATACCGGCCTGCCGGCTCCCCTGATCACCCCGGCAGGCGCTACTGCCCTCGCCTCGGGTTCCAGGTGAGGGGGCTGGAGGCCTAGACCACGATGAGCCGGCACCTGCGCCCCGCCGCTCAGACTGCGTAAACAGTGGTGCCGGGGCTCTGCTAGATGGGTGAAGAGGAGGAGGCCTACAGCTGGGGGCCGGGCAGGGAGTCTGGGCTGGAGGAAAAAGACAGCACCCCAAATCTCTCCCCGAGGCCGTGTCGGAGGCTCCACCCGCCATGGGCTGCGCGCCTGTGCCCAGGTGGGGGTCCGAGGCCAGGGGCCAGCCAGCCTTTCTGCACCCAGCGTCCATACAGCCCGGAGCTGAGGCCAAGAGCTGGAGGGGCGGGGCCAAGACGGGCGGGGCCACAGGGGCGGGGCGGTCTGCGAGGGGCGGGGCTAGGCCGGCGGGGCTGGCCGGGCCTGGAATGCCCGAGAGGCTAGCGGTGAGTCCTTCTCCGGGGCACCTCGGGGCAGCACCGGGAGGTGCCTGGTTTCTCGCCTGTTGAAAAGCTGTAAAACGTATGTCGGGGACCTGGCAGGGGGAGGTCATGGGACCGGCTTGCTCGCAGGGCGTTCTGGCCGCTTTGCAGAAAGGGCGCAGAGGAGAAGCGCGCCAGCACGCAGGCATGCACTGTGCTCGCTTTGACCACGACCCAGGCAGCATTCGGTGCCCTTCCAACTCCTCAGTGGCACTCAGGCCGGGCAAGGTGGATCAGACCAAGGGCAAGAAGTGAGGGGCCCCGGTGGCCCCTGAAGCTGGCCCATGCAGCTGACAGGAGGCAGTTGCCCTCGGCACCATCCTCACAGTCCCCGTGTTTGGGAAACATGTGCATGTTCTGGTTTTGATTCCTCCTCACCGTAAATCAGCCTTGCCAGTGACACGCAGCCATTATTTCTTGTGAGGCATGCTGGTCACCTACAGCCACCTTCCGGGAGGCAGGCCAGTGCTGTCTCCTGGAGCTCATCCACGTTCTTCAGAGCAAGGGCTGGCATTGCAAGGACTGAAGCTTCTGCACCACAGACCTGGGCATATGGGAGGGGGCTCAGACACAGAGCTGGGAGCACCCTCCTTCTCCCAGCCAGGCAGGACCCCAGGAGCAGAGTCCTCCCACCCAGGAGGACAATACTTCACAGGTCTGATTTGGTGCTGGGAATACTGAGGACATTATCTGCCAACACCCCCCCCCCGCCCCCACCACACACACACAATGTTCTCAAATGCAGTATTTTTATTTACTTGTTGGCTAAAATGCTGTAAGTGATTCAGGCAGACGGGGAGTAAATCTGTCTCCTTCCCCACACCTCCTCCCTGAGGCCAGCCTTCCCTTGGAGGCCGATGTCCTGTCTTGAGACTGCAGGCTTTCCTAGAGCCCACCGAGGGCTTGCTCTGTCCTCGGCTGAGAACCAATAATGGAGGAGTATGGAGAGTGGGCAGTAAACCGGAACTCTGTGAGGGGACTCTAATAGATGCTGCTCCTCCTAAGGCCTGGTCTCCAGGGGTGGGGGCTGAGGTGGGGGTTGCCATGCCTGGGACCCGGGATGCTCAGGGGCCACAGGGCAGAGAACCAAGGCACCCTTGTCACTGCAGAGACCAGGACTTCCCAAGTGTGGGCTGCAGACAAGGGGACACATTAGCTCCAGGGAAGACCAGTGTGGGACAGGCAAGTCCTGGCGGTGGGGACGGGCTGCTGGTGACCGGTGGCTCCATGTGGGGGTGGGGGTGCTGGCAGGACCTTCTGGGACAAAGCTAGGACAGGCGAAGATCTGGATATTCTAGCTTGGGGTGCAGGGAGGGGAGGGTCACTCATTCAAATGCTGATCCGGCACCAGCCTCCAGGTGGGCCTGGGAGTCCCCAGGCTGTCATGGACCTGGCCCTCCCCTCCAGGAGCACCCCTCCCTGTCCTGTTCTGCAGAAACCCTTATTCTGAGGTCCGGGTCAGCCCTGGGAGGTCACTCCCACCAGGCAGGGAATGTCCTGGGCCAGGTGGCACCCACGTTTAATTTCTGGAAGGTTCTTGGGGGCTGCCTGCAGGTGAGGGAGGGTGGGCTTCCCCTTGCTGAGCTGCCGTTCTGCTCATTTCAGCTGGGTTACCAGACATGCCGTGTGGGAGGCAAGCCCACAGGCACAGCTGTCACTCAGCGAGGCCACAGAGCGTTGGCGGGCAGGCGAGGGCATCGCAGGGCGCCAGCCTGTCAGTCTGCCCAGGAGCTCTGGGTGAGATGACGCCGCGAGGACAGGCGGAGGGCCTCCAGGCAGGGGCAGGGCCATGCCTCACCCAGGCGCTGCAGTGCCCCCGCCACAGTCCTCTCTCCTGGTCCCCCTTTCTGGCCCAGACCCCACCAGCAGAGGGGCACTGCCAGCGGGGACTTCCATGACGTGTCTGTGCCCACCTGTCCCTGGGACTCCCCGTGGTCACCCCAGCTCCCCTGCACCCAGCCTACTGGCTGTGCCCCTCTGTGGGCCTGAGCTCCACCCCCACCCTGTCTCAGAAGAAGAGCAAGAACCAGGGCACACACGCTGACCCCCGCCACCACCATGTGCAATGTCCCTGCTTCCCCCATGGCTCCCTGTCCCTCCCAGGAAGCCCTGCCCGTCCGCTGACCCTGGCTTGGGCTGGCCAGGGTCCCGGGTCCCTGGGGTTGGGGTCCCTGCCCACTCATGGCAATGCTTGGGGAGGGGCTGCTGAGTCCCAGCTCCCAGCCCCAATGGGGACAGACAGTGACCACCCAGCCCTCAAACTGACCTGTAATAACACCCCTGGGTGGGCACAAAGGGCCAGGAGGGTGAGTGGCACACAATTTAGCCAGGCAGGACACAGCTGGGAGGAGCAGGTTCCAGACATTCATGGAGGTGAGGTCTCTGTCCACAAAACACAAACTCCTGCCTGGTGTGGAGCAGCTCTCTGTTAAGCGGACGTTTCCAGTGTCCACACACCAGCTGATATGTGGACCAGACAGCTGGGTGTTGGCCATGGGGCTTCATTTTCGAGGAGTCTCCTACTTTTCTTTGCAACAAAGGACACGTTCATGGCCCCTTCTTCCCGACTGCTGCAGCCTGTCCGCAGTCTCCACCCTGCTCTGTGACATCCCCATGAGGCACTGAGCACACCCCAAGGGGCGTCCCAATGTGGTCCCGATCACGGGGCCCGACCACTCACTCAGCTGTGTGGTGGCTACCCTGAGTCGTCAGGAGGTCAGGCTGCCAAGCTGGTAGTGACCAAGAGGAACAACGGTCGCCTCCCAGACTCGGTAGGTACCAGGGAGGGCTGCCCGGAGTGTCCTGGTGGGGGGCTTGTGAGCCGATTCAAGATTCGTTTTTTCCTGACAGCAGATGTCCACCTCCCAAACTCTTCCTGCGTTTCTGTGCAAGGACTGACTCAGCTTCGCCTCTCATGTAGCTCTGCCAGTGCTGTGCAGTTGAAGATGCACCTGTAAGGACAGGTGAGGACAGGTGAAGCTCACCTGAGGGCCACACAGGCAGTTCCCTGGGGAGGAGGGACAGCCGCCTAGACGCACCGCCTCGGAACAGCACCGACTGGAAGGGCAGGAGGCAGAAACAGAAAACAGAAATCATGGTAACTGGAATTACGTGGGACAGAATCATTGTTCACACGTATTCCAGCATGAGTTTGCATTCTGAGTGCGTGCAGATGATCCAGAAAGCCAGCTGGGGCCAGGGCACCCAGTGGACGCTGGGTCTCAGCCATGACTGCCACCCACGCGGTGGGGGGATGGCTGAATGTCAAACGTCTCTGTTCCTGGAAGCCGTTTGTAATCCATGCTTGTCAGGGAGCCATGCAGATGAAAAGCAGCCCACTGAGCGTGATGTCCCTGCCTTCTGGGGGTCAGGGCCCACTGATGGACTCCAGCCATGGCGTGGGCACATTAAAGACTGAGATCACAAGTGGTGTTTCCAGCCGCTGGCCAGTGCAGGATCCGCTCACCCCGAGACTCCTGGCCTCTGCCAGGTGCTGGCCCTCCCTCCTGCCACTCCCTGCCTCCTCTCGGCCCTGCCAGGCAGGACCCATCCCCACCGCCTTACAGCCTTCAGTTTTGGCTTGAGGTGGTAAGGAGGGTGTGGTCTGGTGGGGCTCTGGTGTCCCTGGGTGGAGGGGACTGTGGCATTGCCCCTGCTTCTGTGGAAATGCCTGGTAGAGACAGTTTGCCTGCCACGGTGCTGGGCGGTTCTGGCTGGAGCCAAGCACTGGGGGAGCCTGAAAGGTCTCCCTAAGCTGGACAGGAGGGGGCTGACCTCACAGCTGCCCAACCTGTGCAGGCAGGTGAGGAGGGCCTGTGGGTGCCCAGCCTGTGCAGGCAGGCAAGGGGCTGTGGGTGCCCAACCTGTGCAGGCAGGTGAGGGGCTGTGGGTGCAGAGGAAACAGCTTCTCTGGACAGACCTGCAGAATTCTTCCCTGCCAGGAACTTAGCAACAAGACATTGTACAGTGGCTCAAGGTGACATGAGCCAGGTGAACACCTAGGAGGAGGACCAGAGCCAAGACCCCAGCCATGGTGCCTCCAGGGGTTACTTCCCCAGTACACACCCCTTCCTTTAGGGGTGACATTTTATGGGACCTCCTAGTCATGGGCCTCTCCCTATAAATACATGAAGTGTTTTATACATATTTATGTTTCACATATTTATATATCAATACACTTGTACTGCTTTTCTGCCTTTTCTTTTCACTTAATACTTTATGTTGCAATTCTTTCCATACAAGACATGTAGATTTATCTAATTCTTTTAGATGGTTATGTGGAGGCCATTGTGAGATGGCCTATGATTTATTCATCAACTGCACGTCTGATGGGTATTTGGTTTGTGTCCAGTTTTTCATGGTCGTAAACAGTGCTGGGCCGAACACATGTTTTTCTCCTTCTACCTGTTACTATGTGAGATTGATTTCTTGAACCATCCTTGCATTCTCAGAATGAATAATGCAGTCTTGTTATTTGATCTACTAATTTCTAACATTTTGTCTAAGATGTTTATATCAAAAGTCTGCAGTTTTTCTTTTCTGTCATGTGCTCCACAGATTTTAGTAGTATTATGCTAGTTGCCAAAAAAAGGAGGGGGTATCTATTTTACTAAATTTTTCAAAGAATGAGCACCTAGATTTATTTATCAATTCTAATGCATGTTTCTAACTCATTACTTTCTGACTTTACCATTTTAGCTCATTTTTTCAGTTTCCTGTAAGTTCATTCTATTGCTTTTTTTCTTCTTGAGGTAGAAGTTTTGATTTATTTATTGTTAATCTTTTTATTTACAAATATGTACGTAACACATTTGACTATCACTAGAGCATTAGCTCCATCTCTGAGGTTTTCCTAGGTGGTAGTTTAAATCCATGTTCTCCAGCTCTTTTGCGATTCGTGTTCTACCTGACCCAGTGTTGGTTTGAGAGAACATTAAAAAATTTGTAAGTGTTTTGTTTTCAGACTTTGATATTGTTCTTTGATTGGTTTTAATTTTGTCAGTCATTTCTAGTCTGTTGTTTTTTTTGTTGTGATCAAGGTGTGTGGTCTCGATCATTTCTGGTTTGGGTCTGTTGAGGTTTTGTCTGTGATATAAACCTCCCAGATGTTGGCATGTATGTTCCAGCAGGTACATGTGTCAGCTCAAGGGAGGAAAGATGCAAAGAGCTACTTAATCACAGTTACCACAGCTTTGCACAATGTTGGCTTCTGTGTGTATTTTAGAATGGACATGATGTATTATAATTTTGAATCACACATTATGAATTGTAATTTATAAAGAAATAAATAGGTATCAATCAATTGGGGTGAGTGACCAAAAGGCTCTTACTGATGGGTGCATGATGGACAACGTTTAGACACAGCTGGTACAGACCATGGTGCTTTATTGTGAATATTACATTATCTGTTATTGTGAATATTTAAATGAGTGTATTTTCTGTACGCAGGGTGCATAATTAACACAAGATGTTTATTTCTCATTCATTTTCTTATGCTCATCTTCTAAATTTTTAATCATTTAAAATCTCCTTGATATGTTAGGACTGAGACATGCCTCCCGCTCCTATTGGGTCCTTGCAGATTTTTCTTTGTATAGCTTGCAGTGTTTTTATTGCTTAATGCCATCTATCTGTTGCATTTTGTTTATGCATAATAGCTTTGAAGTTGATTGTAACCTTGGTCGGTATAAGGTGACCTCTCTTTCCTCCTGAATGCTTTTATTCCTTCAATGCAAATTAGCTTGAAATTGCCGTCCTGGCCCTGCCTGTCTCCTGGTGGAGGGGGTCTCTCTTGCCTGCTGCGTTTGAGAATAGTAATCTGCTTAATACCTCCAAGTAGCTTTGTTTTAAACAACCATATTGGTGTATTCACTTTTGGATGCAGTATGGACAGTCCTCATTTTGGATGGTAAGTTTCCTTCTAAAGGGGATTTTTATTTCAAGGACTAGCAAGGGGGTCCCTCCTGGGTGGGGACCATCTTTGCTCAGAACCATGTCTGGATGCACCCCTTGCCATGGGGGGTGACAGTGGGCTCTTTGCATGCTTCCCCCAGCTCACCCCTCGCACCCGCCCCAGGCTCACCTTGAGCATCTGCCAGCACCAGAGCCCTTGAGAGGACAGGGCTGGCATGGGGAGGCCCCAGGCGGTTATCACCATCTTAGTTACGGCCTGGGTGTTCCCTCTGGGCTCTCAGAACCAGAGATGCTGGTTTATGTGCTGTGCACACAGAGGAGAAGGTTGACACTGGCTGAAACTGCTTCTGTACAGTGTCCAGGGGACTGTGGTGTAGACGGGGCCCACTCTCTTCCTCCCTCCCTCCCTCCCCCTCTCCCTTCCTTTCTCTCCTCCCTCCAGCTCCTCCCTCTCTCCGCCCTCCGTCTCCCTCTGCCCCCATACCCACTCCTCTCTCTGCAAACCAGTGCAGCCAGTACAGCCCAGGAGCAGTGACTGGCTGTGCACGCCTCACACAGCACGGCTGAGATGCACTGCTCCGAGCGGGAAAGTCCCTCCTAGAGAAGGAAGCCGAGTTGGCTTCTGTTTCGGCTGCGCTGGAGGGCCAGCGTCCAGCAAGCATTGTGGGGAGAGGGGCTCCTGCACCTGTGCTAGTGGAGGGTGGCTGTCCTAGTAGTGCCTCAGTCCACCAACCCCACAGGACCCCACCTATAGGGGAGGCAGGTGGGCCTCAGGTGGGCTGGTAGCTGGACCCTGCCAGCCCTGGGTGTATGCAGATGGCCAGAGCAATACACTGTGCTAAGGGCTTATTTCATCCCGAGGCAGTGGCGAGGCCTTGAGGGATGGTGAGCAGGACAGGTGAGTGGCCGCATTTCTATGTAAAAGAGCCGAGGAGAGGGAAGAGGCCAGAGCCGGGAGAATGTGGTCGTTGTGGACGGGGAGCAGATCTGAGTCTGGGATGGTGAGAATGGGGTAAAACTAGGTCAGTTTGGGAGCCAAGACTGGCAGCCCCGGGCCCGGAGGCAGAAGCAGAGAGAGCCTTGAACAATCCCGGCCGTTTCTTCCCCAGCGGCCCGGAAAGTGCAGACCAGTGTGCAGCTGGGGGTGGGGGTGGTGGCTGACCCCTGGGACGCGGATCCCAGGAGCCCTAGGTGAGAACCTAGGGAGTGCGGCACAAAGCCTTTGGACGGCTGCCTCCCGTGCCACCTGGGGACACCCCAGCAGGCAGGGCAGCAGGAGTTCCACTGGCACGTGGTGCAGAGAACATTCCAGAAGTCACACATATCCCAGATTGCAAGCAGGCTTCCAGGACCCTGCCTGGCCATGCGGCAAACCAGCTCCAAGTGACAGGCATTCCTGTGTCCCCAGGCATCTGCCCCAGGAAACGGCGCGTCTGGTTTGTCCATTTGTCTGGGCTTTGAAGGTGCAGGTTTCCCTCCTCACTTTTGGGAAGAGCGAGCCCTGGGGCTGAGCCAATGAGCTGGGAGAGGAGATGCAAAGGGTAGAATGCCCTTACGGCGGCTCTGGGGGCAGGACTTCTGCATGAGCTCCTGCCACAGGCTAGGTCGCAGCAGCGCCCGCCCAGCGGTTGACGTGCGGGCTGCCTCTCTGCCTCTCCATGGCGCTCCGGTGCCGCCTTTCGCCTGCCTTCCCCATCTGCCCAAGGGCCACACGAGACGGATGGCACGCTTTGGGGAGCTGACAGCCGTGTGGCCCTCGGCACACGGCAGAGGAAACACCAACCTTGCCAGGCCTCCTCTGTGCTCAGGTGGGAATCCCTCCCCAGCAGAGGCCCCCACCACCCAGCGCAGCCAAGGTTCCTGGTGGAACCCCCCTCTGTCCTCAGCACACGTGGCCCAGGGAGGCAGGGCATCTTGACCACCATCTCCCTACAGCCCCTGATGGCCACACAGACCCTACACAGTGCTGAGGGGCTCAGTGGTACCACAATTCCCAGGGTGGCCTCTGCTGGGATCCACCCACCAGCCACACCCCTGCCTTCCTAGTCACCCTGGCCCCCCGGAAGCCTGCTGGACCCCAGCACAGGCCCATGCCCGCTCTGCACCCCCACAGGCCCCGGCACCCTCACTCACCCCAGTGACCCTTGGTGACCCTCCAGCACTCCCCTCTGGCGTCTTGTGACCTTGGCGTCTCAGGCTCTGCCCTGCATGGTGCCAGCCCTCGGCAAATAGTCATGGGACTTCCAGAGGGGCCCAGCTCTTCCTGAGGCCTCAGTTAGGGCAAGTGAGCTCACTGGGCTGTGGATGGATGTGGAGGCCGTGGTCACACATGGGGCCACGGGCAGACTCCTGGTGTGGGGTGGATGCAAAGGACGGGGTCCCAGGGGACACTGGTGGCTTGGCCCCCAGTCTTCTGTTCTGAGATGCCGGCTGAGATCACAGAGGCAGCCTGGAGGGCCAGACAGACTGGCCAGCAACCTCTGGATGGCGGAGGGGACCGGGCACGGCTAGCCCGGCTGTACCACTGCCGTCGCCAGGGCACGACTTCCCTGATGCGGGAACCCTCCTCATGCAGTTGGCGACACGGCCAATCTCTCATTACTCCTGTTTACAAGAGCTCCTTCGAGAAATAGCTGTGCCTTTTATTAAAAAATAATACTCGCTCATCATGATTTTTAAAAAGTCACAAATTCGGAAAGCGCAAGAAAAAGGGAGAAGGGAGGCACTGACCTCTCACCTGCCAGAGGAATGAACTTACTGCCTTTTAAAATCTTGGCACTGACTATATGGAGATGGGATTTTTTTCAAGGATGGGGTTGTGTTTTATTCCATCTATTCTACCAATTAATGTTTGCATTTGTGCTCGGAAATTATCTTGGATAATTTTCCATGTTGATAAATGTAGATGCAACTCCTGTATATGTAATATATAAAAAATATATAATTGATGTAACATATAAATATATTATGTGTGTGTTTTTGCATATACACACAGCATATATATATACACAAACACACATATCATGTATTTCCATCTATTTTAATGGCTGCATTGAAATATGAATGTGTAGTGGTTTATTTAACCAATTTCATTTTGATGGACACTTGGCTTGGTTTTATTTATTCAGAATCAAAAATAATGCTACAGTGAGCATCTTTGTATTCCTGTGTGAGGGTTTGTATGGATAAATGCTGGAGGTGGCATTGCTGGGTCAAAAGCATGCATAATTAAAGTTTGATAGGCATCTTCATGCTGAGTCTGCGTCAGCGGCCCCCGAGCCTTTGGGGCCTCTTGCCCTGCAAGGATCAGGGGACACGGATCTTTGTCATACAGACCAATCAAGGAGGCAGGAACTGCCTGCACCTTACTTCAACTAGAGTTGTTAAAATTATGAGTGAGATGAAAATGTTTATGTATGTTTGCTGACTGTTTTATGGCTAAAGAAGTAAATAAAATGTTTGCTACCTCGCAAAAATTAACTTCAGATGGATGAAACATCTGTATATTAAAAGCTCATAAAAGCGATGCCTTGTGACATCACAGCAGGAGGGAAGTCCTCATAGCATACCTTGAGGCCAGAGCTTTTTTGAAGACGCAAATTTGATTGCATTTTTTAAGTCACTAAGGTAAAGGACACCATGAAGAAGGTGGAAGGGAAACAGCAAAATGGGAAAATGGGAAAACACAAAATATGGACTAATATAAACCTACAAGTTTGGAAAGAAAATATGAAAAATCCACTAGATATAGGAGTGAGGGGCATGTGCATCATGGGTGGGATAAAGTAGCCCCCGTGCCCCTCCCTCCAGAGGCCCTGGGACACAGGCCACCCAAGGAGGAGGGGACCAAGAGGAAAGCGGACACCGCAGAACTGGCTTGGGGGACTCCCAGGGTTACGGGCATCCTGGGGCTGCTCTGGAGGGATGGTGGCTCCAGGAACAGTGTGACACAGAGCCAAAATGTGTCCCGTGTGTTCCCACCAGGGGTGGAAACTGGCTCAGGGCTCCTGCAAGCACGGAGGGGACCCCTGGGGTTACGGGCGTCCTGGGGTCTGCTCTGGAGGGAGGCTGGGAGGATGGCAGCTCCAGGAATAGTGTGACACAGAATCAAAGCGTCTCCCATGTGTCCCCACCAGGGGTGCAAAGGCTGGTCAGAGCTGAGGAGGCTCTGGTCTGGGAGCCGGAAAAGCACAGAAAACTAAGCAACAGAACAGAGACTCTGGCAGGCAGGCTCAGCAGTGAGGAGGATTCAGCTTTAATGATGCACATTTGCTGAGCGTGGAGGCAGTTCCTCATGGGACACAACTCCACGGGGTGGGGAGGCCTGGCGTGTGGGAAGGAGGGTGGGAGGAGGCGGCCAGACCTCCAGCCTCCAGAATAAAAAGGTGCTGGGTCCTGCCTGAGGTCAGAGCTGCCAGCACTGGGTCGTGAGCAGGGCTGGGTGGGGCAGCTGGGGGCAGGCAGGGTTGGGGAGGCTGAGGCAGAGGGCCGTTTCCCACCACAGGGTGTGTTTTCCTGGGTCTGGCCTCCCCCAGGGCCCCATGCAGCTGGGGGGCCGTGTGTGGGACTGCGTCATGGATGGGGTGAGGCTGCCAGACAGTGGTGTGGCCCCACCACCTCCCTGCTCCCCACCTCAGAGCCAGTGACGCCCGTGTGACCAGGGAGGCGGTGAGGATGGAGAGGGGGAGAGGGAAGTGGGCCCTCAGGATATAAAGATTATCCACCAAGAAAGAAACAGGAGGAAACAGTTCATCACGTTAATAGCATAAGGAGAAAAAGTGTATTTTAACAGACGTTCCAAAGGTATTTGGTAATAGTTGACAACTGTATTAGCTATCAACAGCTGTGTAACAAATTCCCCCCTGACTTAGCAGCTCAAAACAACAGGCATTCATTATGTCACGGTGCCCGTGGTCAGGAACCTGGGCAGCTCAGCAAGTGCCCCTGCACATGGGCTCAGGAGGCTGTGACGGGGCACCAGCCCGGCTGCTTCCCCTCTGCAGGGTGACTCGGAGGGGGGTCTCCTTCCCAGCTCACCCACTGTTGCCTCCAACTCACACTCGTTGCCTGTGGGCCTCGAGGGCTGCTGGCCGGCTGGAGTTCTTCAGCCTTTCTGTGGGGCACAGCGTGCCTGCCCGCTTCTCCCAGAACAGGAGACCTGAGAGAGCTTGCTCAAGATGGCAGCGGCAGTCCCTTTACCCCCTGGCCCAGCAGGGGCACCCCATGGCGGCTTGTCAGACACCAGCACCGGGGTGGCCCACTCGTCAGGGGATGGGCGGCAGAGAACGTGGACACACTTTAAAGCTGCCACATTAGCTGTGGGTGGCAGAGCCCGAGGGAAGGAGGAAATGGGGCCTCGTCCTCAATATAGCGTGGATCATATGTTACGTTATTAAGAACCAGCAGGATGTCCTGTCCTAAATGGTACATGGAGTAAATTATGATGGCAGTTAAGAAAAATTCCTGGGAAGTTAATGGAACTTGATTAAATTAGTTATCGTTAAAGATGTTGCTTAAATGACTTCACTACGGCTTTTGTGGTTACGTGGATGGGAAATGAAAAGGGGCGGGTGGGGCCTCCCCTTGTTAGCGGAGGAGACACTCTTTGTTCTGGGGGAAGGCCTGGCCCCTCCTGGTGCCCCTGCTGCGTAGGTGAGGGCCCTACAGTTACCCAGATGTAAAGCCAGGGCCTGTCCACTGCTCCCAAAGCTGGGAGAGGCCCGAGTGTGCCACGTAGCTGGTCACTGAGTGTCACACCAGTGACCCAGCCCTCCTGACATGGGGCCCAACGTTCAGACTGGGGGTGTGACAGAGGCCCCCAGGTTCAAGCCACACTGTCCATCCAGCGTTTCCAGCCACTGAGCCCACACCCAGATCCTTCTCATCAGTCAATTTGAAGTCTAGAAACTCAGAAACCCACCCATTACAGGAGCACCTCGAAGACCTGTGACTCGAGACGGCACCCATGGTCAGGGCGGCCGTGGGTGCCACCGAGCAGGCTGCCCTGCCTGGCATCAGGGGTGCTCTGGGACAGATTGTCCTTTGTTGTGGGGCTGTCCTGTGTACCCCTGCCCTCTACCCACTGGATCCCAGAACCCTCCCCCCCGGCGGGACGAGCAGAGATGGGTCCAGGCACTGCCAAAAGCCGAGGACAACTGCTTTCCAGTCAGTGAAGTCTGCCTCGTGTGGAAGTGAACAGAGACTCCTCCAGGCTGACCCTGGCTCACGCCGCGTTCGGGTGGCCAAAGGCTGTGATCAGGAAAACATCCACCCCCAACTGGGATGTGACATCAGCGGCAGGGTGTGGGAGCGCTCCAACCTTTCTTGCTTACAGCATAGGGGGAGGTCTGAGGATGGCAGGCTTGTGACGGGCCACTCTGCACTCACCTCTGTGGTTGGCCAGGGCCGGTGCTGGCCAGGCTGTGGTGCAGTGGGCTTGGCCTAAGGGCTGCAGGACTTGGAGCAGAGAAAGGCCCAGAAGCCAGCGGCTCAGATGACCCAGAAAGCAGGCTGAGGCTAGGGGGACCACGGGTCATGCTCCAGTCTATAGGGTGGTGAAGGGGGCGGCTCCCTCAGCCATCAGACACTTTTAAAGCAGAAAATCAGACAGGATATGAATAACTTCCAAAATTCATCAAATTCATAGGCACATGAAAATCTAGCCCACAGAAAAATTCATTTCAAATCCCTTAAATTTTAACTGTCACACTCAGTGAATTTCCAGGAGACTAAACACTGAATACCAATCCCACTTCTTAATTAAATCTGTCCCACCCTGAATTACTTTAGCTTTGATTTTCTTGCAGAAAGTATTGTGAAAAAAAAATTTATTTGCTCTTCTCATTTTAATCAGATTTCACAATTTTCCAGGGCATGTGCTGGTGGGAAGGCTCTGTTTGCTCAGACATGGGGCAGGAGCAGGTGGGGCATCCCAAGTCCCTCCCCTGGTCAAGGGAAGGAAGGGGGAATGTCTTTAACAAGACCGAGTCCTGTCTACAGGTTAGCAAGGGAGCAGTAAGCCAGGGGAGAAGACGGGGCCGCGCCTCACAGCAAAGAACACAGGGCAGATCAGTAACACATCGCCAGACAGCCCAACAGGAAAATGGGCAAGACACTTTAGAATAGACGCTTCCCAAGGGAGCAGGTCCGGCGGTCCGTATGTTATGAGGGATCTCTCTGCTATCAAGGGATCACATGCTGCAGGAGCTGCTGCCCTGTGCCGCCCAGATTCTGGTTTCCGACCCCTGGTTGCAGCCCGCGCTGGCCCGTGACGCGTAGCTGCCCCTCTGCCGGAGAACCACCTGAGGCCAGGCAGAAGCCCCCTCACCCCCAGGCTGAGGGCAGTGGTGGACTGTAGTGAAGGTCAGCCCTCACTGGCCCGAGGCGGGGCCAGCTCTGGGATGTAGCCCACACTCCAGGGCCCCCCGTGGGGTCAGGCAGGGCCAAGCACTGCTGAGACCGCCTCCTGAAAATCATGAGATTCACAGAAGGCTCTGCTTCCAGGACACCTGCTCTACCATACACATAAAAGCAGCATGTCCATGAGGATGGCCAGTGTCAAAACAACAGAAACAAGTGCTGTGAGGCTGTGGAGAGAGGGAACCCTGGTGCACTGCTGGTGGGACATGAAACAGTGCAGTAAGGTGGGCCCCAAAAAGTTAACCATGGAACTGCCATATTATGCAGCTATTCCCCTTCTGGATATATATCCCCCCAAAGTGGAGGCAGGGTCTGGAACAGATACTCGCTCACCATGCTCACCGCAGTACCCATCACAAGGTCCCAGAGGTGGAAGTGGTACCAGCGCCCACTGGTGGAGGATGGATGAGCCCAAGTGGCCCGCTCAGGTGATGGGGCCCCGCGGCCTCAAGGAGGGAGGAGATTCTGATACAGGCGATGGCGGGCGAAACTCAGGATGTTATGCTGAGTGGGTGAGCCAGGCGGGGGACACGCACTGTGTGATCCCCCAGATCTGAGGCCCCTGGAGCCGCCGGAGCATACAGACAGAGAGGAGACTGGTAGGGGCCCGGGCTGGGGGAGCAGAGGACGGGCACAACAGCGTGAGTGCAGCCACGGAGCTGTGCCTCCAAGCGCGGGGCAGCTTATGCTGTGTATGAGCTACAGGCGGCGTCTAAGTGCCCCTGAATTCGCAAAGGCGAACCTAGTCCTCAGTGGGCTGGTGTTGGGGGCTGGGGGGCTGGTGCTGGGAGCTGGGCTCCCCGGGAGGGGTTGGGTCGTGAGGTGGAGCCCTCACAAACAGGACCAGCACCCTTATAAAGGGGACCCCACCGAGCCCCTGACCTTTCCACCACGGAGGAGCCTGCGAGGACAGAGCCGAATATGAGCCAGGCCGCCAGACCTCCCCAGACAGGACCCGCCTTGGTCTTGGGCGTCCAGCCTCAGAACTGTGAGAAATACATGTCTGCTGTTTATAAGCCTCCAGTCTGTGTTACAGTAGCCCAGACAGAGTAAGACTGTATTTTTCCACAATTAAACAATTTAAAAGGTCATAAAAACCTTCCACCCCAACCACTGTCCCAAATGGCTGGCATTACAAGGGCCAGCATCAGAGCTGCAAGGCTGTGGGGCGCAGGGACACCTGGGTAGAGGGCACCCCGACCGGCACTACCCAGCGAGGCTGAGTTCACACGAACCGTGGCCCAGCAACCGCATCTGGGCATATCCCCAAAAATGCGCATGTGCCTCGGCCCAGGCACACCTGTGGGGGTACCCACGGCTGTGCTGTTTGCAGTCACCAGTGGGCATCAAAACTGAATGCATAGAAGTCCCTGGAACCCATGTCGTTGTCCATTATAAAAGCAGTCTATTCCAGTGAAACACAGAAACTAAACTAGGTTTACAAGGGAGCAACACAGCATGCGCTTGATTTCTCCCTAGCTTCTCCCTGGGAAAAGGCATGAGGAGGGAGCTGATGGAGACAGGAGTGCACACTCCAAGGAGCCTTGGGCCTACCCTAAGGGACAGCCGTGCCCCCATGAGCCTGTCTCCACTGACCATGCAGGCTCTCCACCTCCCTGAGCTCAGGGCCCCACAAACGTGGAGAGGGAAGGACCCGGAAGGGGAGGGAGAGCCTTCCCCCAAGTGCGGGGTGGGGATGTGGAGAGGGGCTGAGGGGCTGCTGGCCTGCGGAGAGCATGGCCCCCAGGGAGGGCTGGCAGCACACAGATGCGGCTCCGTGTGGTACTCTGTCCACCCCTTCCCTGCCTGTCCTTGGCCCAACTCCCCTGCAGCTCAGCTTAGACACCACCTCCTGGGAAGCCCTCCCGCCTTCTGTCTCTGAGTCTGGCAGGTCCTCACAGCACCTGTCTGTGCACTGGCGCTGCTGGGAGAAGCGCCGCAGGAGGCAAGTTCCTGGGCTGCCTCTCTTCCTTATGCACCTGCCGGCTGGCCAAGCGAGTGAGAGTCCTGTGGGGGCCCCGTGGGGGTCCGTCAGCTTAGAGTCCCTTGATGTCCCCTGATGGGGACCTCCTGAGCCACCCTGGGTACCATGCACCACTCAAACACCCCTGACTTTGGGGTGCTTGGGGAAAGGGGAGGGACAGCTGACTTGATTATGTCCATGGATCAAAGGCTCTCAAGCCCCATTTCAAAGACTCACCTGATACCTCTGGTAGATGTTTACCAGGAAATGTTCTTATCTCGCTGTTTTCATTAGTATTAAGAAGAATATCCCAAACCCTGGGTTTGAAAGGTTCACCGTTGCCCCGGAGGGACATGGAGCCACTTCGAGGTGGCCGGGCAGCTGTGTCCAGGCGGACAGCAGGCCCTGGGCCTCCCGCTCACAGGGCCTCGTGGACAGCAGGCAGCACGTGGAGCAGGACGTGGGGACAGCAAGGCTCCTGAAGGCCTTGTGGAGGCCTTTCTCATTCAAATCAGCGGGAAAACCTTAACTCTGCGGAGAGTCAGAGAAGTGATGGGACAACTGGAAAATGTTGAGACCAACAAACCTGAAAAACATCGTCCTAACGGTGATGATGGCATGATGCCTTTCTGTCTGTCCTGCGGGCAGGGGGGTCTGACGTGTGTCAGAAGCGAGCGCTCGCGTGTGCTGGCAGGGTTCAGTCACCCATGGGGAAAATGGCATCACTCAGCCGTTCGCCTCCGTAAGAAGGAGCCAGGCCAGACGGACGTTTTTTTCCCCTAGGGTTATCCTGACCCTCGACCATGAGCATGTGCTTTCCTGTAGTGACACAGACATTGCAGTTTCACTCCTGCTGGACGTCTTCCTGAAGCTGAGTCTGCAGGCATTCAAACTCTGATTGCGGGACACCGGGGTGCTGGCGCTGCTCCCCAGTGGACGTGGCTGTCGGCCCCGACCTGCTTGCATCTGAGCACGGGCTGCCGCCCGCAGGTGCCCCCTCGAGGCCCTTCCAGAGGAAGGTGGGTGTCTCCGTGGTCATTCATTCATGTCCCACCTCTGGCTGGAAGCACTGCCAGGAATGGGCCAACGTCCCATGAGAGTGGGCGCTTGCAGGGGTCAGGAAGACCCCCAACGTGAGAGCTCCGCCCACCTCGCCCACCAGCTGCCAGATGAGAAGATGAGGAGACGTTGTGCTGCTGCCATGAGGCTCTGGAGGGCCATGTGTCTCCGCGTGAGCAGAGTCAGCTGCTGCAGAAATGGCCCCGGAGGCCGCGTCTCTGCAGCCAGTGGGGAAGCTTGTGACTTGGCCAGGTGTGCACTTTCAAGCAGAGCCTAGGGCGCCCGTCTGCTCTGACGGCAGGCCCCTCGGTCGCAGCACCAGCTCTCACATCCTCGGCCTACAGACCGTGAGCTCCTGGGGTCGCTCCTGATGTCACCTCCGGAGAATATCCCAGACACGCCAGCCACCAGGGAAGGGCCTTGAGTCCCAGCCCACACGTTGCTGGCAGGAACCCGGGGCACAGCTCACAGGAAGACCTTCTCCATTATGAGGTGGAAAGACTTAGAAATGCCCCCGGGAAACAGACACCAGGCCACAAACAGATGTAGGAGGATGTTCAATGCAACGCCATTTATAGCGGCGGGAAAGTGGAGATGCCTTGTGTATTTAATACTCCCCTCACCCCATAATTGAAAAAAATAAGTAAACAAACCGGTATGGACATAGAGGAATGGAGCATCACCGCCAACAGCGTGACTCAGCTGACATTCTGGGGACACTCCACCCCAACCAGCAGAACATGCATTCTTTCCAAGTGCACTTTTGAACCGAGATAGACCATATGAGGGACTGTAAAGTGAGGCTTTGTAAGTTTAAAAAGATTCAAGGAATACAGAGCATATTCCCTAACAAAAATGGAGTTAAAATAGAATCAACAGCAGAAGGATATCTGGAAAAGTCACAAAAATTTGGGACAAAGAAAGCACACGTTTCAATGACCTATGGTTCAAGGAAGACATCAGAAAGGAAGTAAGAAAATTATCTGAGCTAAATAAAAAACAAAAATACACTCTGTCAAAACTTGTAGGACCCCTCTACAGCAGTCCTCTTACGGCACTAAATGCTCTTTTAGAAAGGAAGGGCTCACACCATTGACCTCAGCTTCCACCTTAAAAGACTAGAAAAAGAAGAGGAACTAACCCAATGTAAATAGCAGAAAGGGGAGAATCAAGGTTAGAGTGAAAATCAATGACATAGAAAAAAAGGAAAAAAATGGGGGAAATCCATGAAACCAAAAGCCACTTCTTAGAGTAGATCAATAAAAGTGATAAATCCCTGGTCAGACTGATGAGAAAAAAAGGGAGAAGACACAAATTATCAATATCAGGAACAAGAAGGTGACATCATGACAGATTCTACAGATATTAGAAGGGAATATTATGAACAACTTTATGCTAATAAATCTGACACCTTAGATGAAACACACAAATTCCTTGAAATTACCAAAGCTCATGCAAGCGGAAACACGTCTTAATAACCACGTATCTATTAAACGAGTTGAATTTGCAGTTAAAAGCCTCCCCATCAATAAAACTCCAGGTCCAGATGGATTCACTGATGTGTTCAACCAAACCTGAAAGGAAGAAATGAAACCCCTCTACCCAAGCTCTTCCAGAACACCAAAGGGGGGCACGCTTCCCAGCGCCCAGGAAGCCATGTCCCCTTGCTGCCAAGGCCAGAGACGTTATAGGAAAACTGCAGGTTGTTATCTCTTAACCAAATTTTATCCAGGCAGACCCAATGCTATAACAAAAAGATAATTCAGATGACTAACTAGCTTATACCAGGCATGTTAGGTTGGCTTAACACTTGAAAATTAATATTAAACTAAATGTTTTTTAAAAGATTATTTTAGTAGGTATTAAAAATGCCTGTGACAAAACCCAACATCCATTCATGATTAAAAAACAGAACAAAACAAGTAGCCTCTGAGCCAATTAGTAATAAAACAAAGTGTCCCCACCTGGCGGAGGGCACCAATGGGATGCAGACATCATCTCGAGCACCGAGGATGCTCTCTAGGGTCAGAAACAAGCGAGATGCCTGTGCTCACCACTTCTGTTCAAGGTCCAGGAAGTGCAGCATGTCAGAGGAGAAACTAAAGAATCTAGACTGGGAAAGAATGTAAACTGCGCTTAGATGACCTGATCGTCCACGCGAAAGACCCCACGGTGTGTACAAACAAGTCCCCGGAGCTACCGGTGGAGTCCAGCAAAGTTGCAGGGTGCCAGACCAACCTGTCAAAATAAACTGTATTTTTATATCCTGGAAACACACAATTGGAAGTTGACATTTAAAGAACAGCATTTACAGTAGTACAAAAAATACAAAATATTTAGGAACAGATCTTTCAGGGTACAAAATCTGTGCTCTGAAAACCATGAAATATGGCTGAGAAAAATTAAAGAACTATACAATGGAGTGACATTTCAAACGCATGGGCCAGAAGACTTGATGTGGTCGAAATATCAATTCTCTGCACTGTGATGGATATTGTCAGTGCATTCCCAATCCAAAGTCCCGGGAAGGTCTTTGAAGAAAAATAACAAATCGATACTAACATCCATATGGATTGTAAAGGACCTAGAATAGCCAAAATAACTTTAAAAAGACAGACAAGTCAGAGGACTAACACAATCTGGTTTCAGAACTTATTATAAAGCTACAGTAACCAAGATGGTGTGATACTGGCACACAGACAGATTCAGTGAAATAGACCCACACATATATGGACAACTGACTTTCCACAAGGTGCAAAGATAATTTAGTGGTGAAAGGGAAGTTTTCAAAAGCGATCCTGGAACAATTGATAGCCACTTGGAAAACTATCTACACCCGGCGGTGGGGGAGGCGGGAAAGGTTGCAGGGTTACTAGGAGCCCAAGGTAACTTTTAGTGGTGACGGATATGGGCCATACCTTGATTGTCATGATAGTTTAAGAGGTTATATATGTATCAAAAATGATCAGGTTGTACCCTTTGCTTATGCACAGTTCACTGTGTCAAAAATTGTCTTAAAGATGTTATGTGGTTGGTCCTCATTTACCCTTTGACCTTGACTCCTACAGCTGACCCTTGCACAGTCCTCCCAACCATGGAGGATGCTTCTGTTTTTTGGCCATGCCCTTGCCTCAGGGCCTTTGCACACACTGTTCCCTATGCCTGGAATGCTTTTCTCCAGCACCTGCTGGGCTCACTCTCTCACCACCACAGCCCTTTAGGTCTGGGCCCACACGTGACCACTCAGAGGCTTTCCCCAACTGCCCTATTTAAAACCAGCACTGTCCCCCACCCCCAGTGCTCGCTCGCGTGGACGCCCTACGTACTGTGTTCGGTCGCCTGCACACACCGACCCAAAAGTCCCACAAGAGCAGACACTTTGCCCCTTTTGTCTCCCGCTGAATTCCCAAAGCCTGGGACAGGACTTGTCCCCTTTAGGCTCTCGCACACGTGCGTTGCACAAATGGACAAAAAACTTGATCATCCTCAGTCAGGAGGGCTAAGGACGCGCCTTCACTCAGCAGGACGTCGGGCAACTGCTCAGAAAGGGCCAAATGGATTTATTAATATTGCTGTTCCCTCAGGTTTTATTTTAACAGCTTCTCCTGGGCTCTGCTGCCTGGTTCCTAGTGGCCCTATCCCAAGGAGGCCTCAGGACATCCCACCACAGATCAGATGTGTCTCCACCTGCAGCACCCCCTCTGCGCCTGGTCCCTGAGCTCCCCCCATGCCTCTTCCCTGGGTGATGGAGGAGCAGGCCCCAGCCTTCATCTCCTCATCCCTCCGCTCTCCAAAGCTGTTCTATCAGAAATAGAGGAGGTGAGGGGAAGTGGGAAGGGCCCATTTACCGTTATTTCCAACCCCACTGATTTTTTTAGAAAATTGAGGCAGAAAAGTTTAACAAGTCAGAAAATTATTCTGGCTTACTTGCGATGTGTTTTGAGTCAAACTGAACTCTCTCTGAACTCTGAACATTAGGAAGAAGAAGTAAAATCTAAAGAAAAAGTTCCCACAATCAGTGAAATCAGTTGAAATCCATTCCCTTAATTTTTATTTCAACTCCAAGTTTAGTTAATGCCAAAATGGAACCTTAAGACCTATGTCTCTGCATATAGAAAGCTGTCCAAGGTACAGCAGGTAAATCAAGCAGGTTATAGAACGAATCTGGAGAGGATTTCAGAGATATCAAGTAAGTTACACATACACAAAAGAGTATTTTGACACCTGTTAACTGGACTTAACCAGATGGGGTGGGGGGCAGACTGGCACTTTTTTATGTCATACACTTCGGTAAAGTTTGAATATTGCTCATTAAGCATGTATTTATCCTCACTGAATGATACCTGTGTTTCCATTTGTTTATTTTGGTGGGGGTGGGGGCAGGGGATGGATACAAAGAAAATGGAGGAAGGAACCATTTGTGATTATTCTGGGTATTCTAAATGTTTCAAGTAGGTCACTTATGAAGTTAAAAAAGAACTAGAAGATTCTTGGCGATTCTTCCTTCAGTGACTGACATAAGGCTTGGGGATTGGGAGGGCGTAGGCGATGTACTCTGTCTTCACTTTAGGAAGCCTTTTATTTCTGTCTTGTGTGATAAATTCATCAATAATCTGAGAAAACAAAATGTTGGGCTCTACTTTCTGATTGGATGGTCACCTCACCCCTGTGCTGTGGAGGTCAAGGGCACGAGGCTCTGCCTCTCCCATGGTCGACTGTGTGAGTGAAGCTTCTTGGTTTTGTGTCTAGCACCTCTTTGTTATTTTGGAATGCTTGAAAATATGTATTGCAGTCATCCCAGTTTCCCCTAAACCTCCCATTTGGGATGCATTCTCTTCCTCCTGGCAGATGCCAGAGGACAAACGTGTGGACCCAAATCAGCCTGGGATCAGGGAGAAAGCCTGTTTTCTCCCCACTGAGAGCACACCAGGGAAGACCGCGGATGCCAGAGACCGTGGAGGGCACCTCTCTGCGTCTGCGGCAGGACGCTGTCCCTGTAAGTGCAGCCTGCCCCGGGGAGCGGAGCGCACGAGGCCGTGGCCTGTGCTGTGACGGGAATTTCTGGGAACCCCATGAACCTAAACCCTGCCATGGCGGTGCGGGGTGGCGGTGCCTGAAATCTGCCACAGAACCCTCCCTGGGCAACAACAAAACACTGTCCCAGAAGGCCTAGGACTCAGCTGCTCGAGCCCGATCGGCCTGTTTCCCCGAGCTGTGGGTGACCAGGGAGTAGTCTGAAGCCATGGGCACTGCTCCACCACGACACGGGCAGGAATGTGGCCCGTGCAGGAAGGCTGTGGGAACCACTCGGCGCCCTGGGGCCAGCTGAGCTCCACAGGCAGGGCTGGAAGGAAGCCAGGTTTCTGGCACAATCCACCGTCTATCTACCTTCATGTTAAGGCTCAAACAACAGGTCAACAGCAATGGTTGGCTCCCCTGTTGGTAAAACGAAGTCAGTCCTCAAGCTGCCACACTCAGGTTTCTAGCCTTACTTACGGCTGTCCCTGGGACCCCCTGCCCTCAGCTCCTGGTTTGCTGGCTGGTGTCAAATCCTATGCTCCTGCTGACCGGAAACACGCCTTTACTCAAACCCACCTCCCTGACTGTGTGTCACACCCTTGCATGATCCCCTCGCCTCGGCTGTGGCCGGAGCTGTGGCCTTTGCTCCTAAGCCCACACAGTGTGGCAGAGCCGACGGGGTTGTTGCTCCTGTGACTGGGGGCACGGGAGACTCAGGTCTCAGCAGACTGGGGTGAGAGTCTCCCTCTGGGCCTTGAATCAGCTGCCATGAATCCTTCAGCCACAGGAAATGAATTATGCCAACAACCTACATGAGGTGGAAGAAAATCCTTCCCTAGTCAGGCCTCCAGATGAGAACACAGCCTGGCCGATACCCTGGTTACGACCTGGTGAGACCTGAGCAGAGAACCCAGCTGAGCTGTGGCTGGACTGGTGACCTGCATGCGTGGTGAGTGGCGTCGCCCTGAGCTGCTGCGTTTGTGGTAATTCATCTTGCGGCCGAGAAAACCAGCAGGAGCCGCCCACTCATCCGGCTGTTACAGCTCACCCCCCAGTGAGCACACACCCCCTCATCAGTGTCCCCAGGGCTGGGCACACAGGGGAACTTCAGTGAAGTCTTCACCAACCAACCTGCGGCATGAGGCAGACCCTGGCAGGAGGGCACAGCACGGGGAGCACAAAGTAATACACATTTAAGATGCAAAGAGGTGGCTGAAGATTCAGCATGGATCGTGCCAGCAGTAGGAGAACGGCCTTATCATCCTCTGATGAAAGGTTTCATCTGAAAGAGACCCCCCCGTCGGATTCTATGGCACTCAGACCTCAGAACACCCACCTGGTCTCCAGGCAGGCAGGTGGGATCAAGCAGCCAAGCACGGGATGCAGAGGACACACGTCTGCCGCAGCTACCCTTTGGGGAATGATTTAGTATTTCATGCCCAATTAATAGCAGTTTTCTTTTAATAACCTGAGTGAAGCACCAGTATTTGATTTACATGGCACAGTTAAAGAAATTACTAACCCAAACCAGGCCAGGAACCAAAAGGCAATTTGATAATAGTTGAGTCTTTCATCTTTTAACCAAAACTAAGTGCATGAAAATGTGTGAATAACGGATTCACCTTTTTCACGATTGACTTAGTCATATAAACAGGCTTCTACATCAGGCCTGAAAATCAAATTCTCAATTGTCTCAATCATGTTGACTTAATAAAGCAGCAAAATACATCTCAATTTAATAAACAGCCCTGGAATCACATCGTTAACCACTTGCCACTTGAGACTAAAGAAAACTAAGCATTCAGCCTCTTCAGAAAATCTAATCTCCCAGCATTTCTACTCCAAGCAGGGAAAGATCCACAGCTCCCAGCAGACACGTGTCCAGGCAGCACCTGGCCCAGAGGTGGCTTGTCTGGGGGGCTGCTGCCCGCTGGCTCATGTCCTGCACAGGAGGGGAGGGTATGGCTGGGGGTGTCCGGGCTCACCCTGGTGGCCTCTCACCTGCTCAGCACATTTAAATCCCAAATCCCAGGTGTCCATGGCCTTAGACACATATGGTGTCCCACCTGGCCAGTGCACTTTTGGAAGTAAAAGAGGGACACATAATAATCATGACAGGGCCACAGACACTCAGAGGCTACCTGGGGAGCTGGGATGTACGGTCACCATTCCCATGCCAATGAAGGATGCACATCCTGTGTCCTCCCTGTGACCACTGGTCACGCCGGCTCCTGGCAGGCACTGGGTTTGAGCTGGAGCAGAGACGGAAGAAGGCACGGTGGGCGGAGACCTCCCTACAGTCAGCCCTGGTTCCTCGGACTTGTCAGGCAGAGGCTCCCAAGCCAATGCTTCCTTGATAGCAAGACAGAGCCCCGAGTTTCCAGGCCACCCTGCCAAACACCTGTGTTTACAGGTGGGAATTCCAGGCCAGACAGGAGATGAGGGGGCCTCAGGCTCTGGGACAGTATCAGTGATCCAGCTCCCAGGTGGGATGACCCAGGTCCTCTGACACTGAAGCTGGGTGGGCTCGTGACCAGGGAAGCATGGGAGTCTGTCCAGGGTGTGAAGTGACCTAGGAGGTCAGCCACGTTTGAGCCTGGAGGTCATGTGGGGTCACCACCAGCAGGTCTGGTCACAGCTGTGTGCTAAGGCTAGACACAAAGCTCAAGGTGGGGCGGCAGGCCTCAGGAGGAGAGAGAACAGACACTGGAGAGAGGAGAACAGGGGGCTGGGTGGGCGGCAGCGTCTGGTAGCCTTCCAGGCGCCCGCAGGCGGGCTGAGTCCTGCTGCAGATTCGTGGGGACCACACCCGGGAGCCCACACTGAGAGAGGCTGTATCCTGGCCTCTGCTGGCTGGTGCGGTCTGAGGTCAGAGCCGGACATTGAGAAAGCAGGAGATGCTCCCTGGGATGCAGGGGCCCTAGTTCTGAAGTGCTGGTTCAAGGCCTCATTGACCTCATGCCTGTTGGTCTGAGTCCTGGCTTTCTGAAGAGACGAGTGCTCGAGACACCCCCTAGGGTGACCTAGCAGGGACAATGCCTCCCACAGACCCTCCCTTCTGTGGATTTATGACATCTGCCACCCACCGGCCTGGGGCAGGGACAATAGTTTCACGGTGGCATTTGTCGCTACTTGGGGCCGCTGGGGGGTGGTTGCCTCAAGTCCACACCGTTCTTGGGCGGCCCTGGATTGCAGGGCTGAGCTCCGAAATGCGTGCCTGGTGCAGAGGGCGTCACAGATGGCTCCTGGTGGAGCAGGATGGCTCAGCCCAGGGCAGCCGAGGCCCCTGGAGGGCCGGGCCAGCCTCTGGCCACAGGTGGGACACAGCAGTCCCTGAAGCTGGCCCCTGACTCGCGGTCTGAGCTCCTTCTGGCTTCCTTCTGTGCAGCCTAAGAAAAAAACGTCGCCTCTCCTCAGCAGCCCTGCATGCCTCCCGCCCTGGCGCTGGGGCTCAGCCTGCTTGCCGGTCCTGCCCGGTGGTCACCACCCTCCCCGTGCCTGCCCAGGGAGCTGCCCGGAGCCCTGTGCCCCAGCTGTGCCCTCAGAACAAGATGTGTGGTGGCGAGGACAGTCCCAAAGGAGCCTCCCCATGAGAACATTAATGCTGCCACTCTGACCTCTAACTCTTAAACTTGCTGCTGTCCCCAAATGTCCCTACAGCCGAAATCATGTGTCCATTCTGCTGTCAGGCCTCCTGAGTCTCCTTCCGCCGGGCAGAGCTTCTCAGTGTCCCTTGGCTTTGATGACCTCTCTCCAGGCCTGCAGGCGGGTCATTTTGTGGCCGCCCTGTGTGACCTGTGGATGTTCCTCCCTGGACCTTGGATCCAGGTTCCCACACTGGGGCAGGCATCTTACGGTGGGACCCGGCCTTTCTGCTGTGCCCTGTCCACTGGTGTTGGGTGCCCATCACTGATGGTATTCACCTTGATCGCCTGACTAGGTTGGTGTCCACAGGCTTCTAAACTGTAAAGTTACTGTGTTACTATGTAACTGTAAAGTATCATGTAATTAATACACATTTTGCAGAGGTTTTTTGAAACTGTTGAAAACCCATCTGTTATCAGACTTACCATGAGCTCACTTATTTAGGTCCACGTGGACTCAGGGTTTCCTGCCTCTCCATGAGGCCTCACCTGTGGCTGCTCGTTTGGGTGCTGAGTGCTTCCAGACTTGGCCAGTGACCAGGGCCGGCTTCACGGAGGGGAAGGCTTGAATCACCTCTTGAAGAAGAAGCGTCTTCCAGGCTGAGCCCCCATCGGCCAGCTTGGAGAATGCTGCACACCTTAGGAGGGAGCACAGACCCCTAAACGTGGGACTCCCCTGGGGACAAGAGGGTACATCAATCTCCCGAGGCTGCTACACACAGACTGGGGCTGAGAGCAACCGAAAAACATTCTCTTGCAGTTCTGAGGCCAGAGTCCAAGACCAAGGGGTTGGAAAGACCCTGCTCCCTCCAGGGTCCTTCCCACCTCTTCTACCCTCAGATGGCCCCAGGCATTCTGTGGCACATAGCCACATGTCTCCAACCTGCCTCTGTCTCTACATGGACTTCCTTCTGTGTGCCCTTGTCTAAATGTCCTTCTTCTTGTAAGAACAGCAGTCATATTGCATTAGCTCCCCCACCTCCCAGTAGCCTCATCTTACCCTGACTAATTACATCTGCAATGACCCTATTCCCAAAATAAAGCTCCAGACTAGGAGCTGCAGAACTGGGGCTCCAGCATGTCATGTGGGGGACACCACTCGACCCTCAACGGGGGGCACTGTCTTCTGCCCCATGCTCGATCCTTTTGTTCCTGCAGAGGCCTCTGGGGCATGGTTACACACAGGCTGGGCAAGTGCTTGGCCTGGCAGCAGCCTGAGACTCAGCATCCCACCCCTCTGCACCAGGGCCTGCACAGCCCCTTACCCTCTAAGGCTGGTCTCCTGCCTTAAAAATCCTGCTGTCCTAACCCCAGGCCCTTTCCTCTGCTGTCCCTTCCCGCAGCTGTGCCCAGAAGGTTCTGCCTCTGGGGCTTTAACCTCCAATGGCCATCTCTGCAGACTCCCTCTCTGCTCTGCAGCTCTTCCAGGGCCAAGCCTTGGCCCTCACCAGCCCCGCTGACCCCACCCCCCAGTCTTGGTTCTGTGGATGACCACCTGTGACTCACATCAAAACAGCTGTGCACAGCCCTGGGTGGGCCTGGGCATAGGGTGCTGATGGCAGCTGGGCAGGGAACCTCCTGCCCTGGGTGACCCCAGCCCCAGCCCCAGCTCCAGCCCTGCCTGGTCACTCCAGGAAGAAAGCCAGTCTCATGCTTCATCAAGAATGAGACCATCAGTCACCATGCCACCCAGCCACTCTAGGCAATTCACCAAAAATCAGTTCCCTGAAAGCCAGTTTGCTGAGGCCAAGTGAGCCGTCTCTGAAAGCCACCGAAGACCCCCGTGGAAGGCAGGACACCTGTCAAAGGAAGACAAAGAGCAGCAAGGAGCTCAGGAGGGAGCTGCACACCCCACATAGGTGGGAAGCGGCTCTGTTATCCTGAGACGGGGTTGGGGGCTGGCTTGCGGGGCAGCAGCGGGACAGTGCCCAGGTCCCTCAGCATGGGACAGCAGGGCCCTTGATTTGTTCTTTGCCTGAGGACAGGGCCCGGCAAGGGCAACACTCTGGCATCACTAATTGGAAGAATCAACTGATGCAGGGGAGGCTGGGCTCTTCTTGAGGGGACAGGCGGGATGGGGGTGTGTATGTGTGTGTTTCCAAATGTGCTGTGTGTGTGTGGGGTATGTGTGTGGGTGTATGTGCATGCATAGGTACGTATGTAGGTGTGTACATGAGTATGTCTGTGTTCAAGAGCGTGTGTGTGAATACATGCACGTGTGTGTATGTGCAGCATGAGTTTGAGCATGTCTGTATATGTGTGTTCATGTGTGCACACATTTGCATGTATGTGTGCGATTGTGTGTGCAAGTACACACACACTCCAGGCACGGACAATTGGGGGCAGGCTGATTCCCTGCAGCACACTTCCAACCTTGGCCACTGAGGGCCCTCCTTTCCCTGGCCACCTGGACCTTGCTCTGGAAGAGTCTATCCTCTGAGGATACATTGGTTGGTGATCAGTGTGTGGTCCTCCTCTGATCCTCCAGACCCTGCCCGCGTGCTCAGCCCCACAGGCATGGCTGCTGCACGCTAATCCTTCCCGTCAAAGAGGAAGCAACGTCCCCTGCACTGGCTGAGCACACATGCAACATCTCTGTTGCTCCCCGTGGCCCAGGCGCTGAAGTCCTAATTTTTGTGTCCTTGTGGCACCCCGAGGTTCCGTCTCCTAAGAAGCCTGGACTCTGCAGTCACTCCACCATGAGGGACACCTCGTGTGCCCTGCGGTCAGCATGCCCACCCAGGGGGGCCCAGAGTGCCAGCCCTGGTGCTCAGGCAGCCTCCCCCTTCCGCCCGCCCGCCTGCAGCCTGTCCTCGCTGTGGTCCATCACTCACTCCACGCTGCCATGGGCAGCCAGGCCTGGGCCCGCTCCCACAGGACTGACCTTTCGGGGGCAGACAGTGGCCAAGTCCCCTGGAGGGATAGTGTAAACAGAGGCCAAGCAGCACAGGAAGGTGAGGATGAAGACGGACAGCGCCGGGCCACCCGCAGGGGCTGCCTCGGCCGGAGGAGCTGTGTGGGCGGCTGCCCCGGGCGGGGGGACGGCTGGCAAAGCCTGGAGGGTGGCAGGGATGTGTGGCCACACAACCTGAGGTCACCAGTCATGACCAGTTTTATTGCCAAGGGACCTGTGCACATTTATCAGTCCTAGTGTCCCAACAGCCACAAACAAGCACTGACAGGCAGAAGCATGTATTCACGAGGTGCCAGATGCCACTGTGGCTTCTGCAGACTGGCAGCCTGGCCTTCCCGAGCTGCGTTGCCCCTGAGGTCATGGGTGCCCACCGCACGTGGCCTGAGCAAAAGACGGCGCGACTTCAATATAAATGCAACATGTGATAAACAATTTCTTACCAGAAAAGTCACAAATTAGACCAAAGTGCTTTACAGCATTTACTACAGACATTATGAAAACTGCCTGCACTGATGCTCTTCCTGTGTGCACTGAGCCTCGGGGTGTTTTCAGGCACAATGGGGCTCCTGGTGCAGATGCACACAGATCAGTGTCTCCAAATAACCCCCAGCACGTGCCACCAGCCTCCCCAAGACCCCCTGGTGTCTCTGAAAACCCACTTGGTTTTGGGGTCCTGGGCCATCCATTCACCGACCCCTGGACCAGACATGCGGTCAGTTCTGTGTCTGAGAGACTGGGTGGGTCTGGTGAGCCTGGGAGACACTGAGGGGGGAGGCAGGCAAGGCGGAGGTTTGGGGTTCTACCCCAGACCCTCACATGTGGAGAGGTGCAGGGTGGGGAAGGGTGTTTGTCAGGTTGGGGGGAGGCACCAGGTGAAAGCGAGGTGCCCTCCAGGTTACAGGCTCTGTGTGGGGGTGGGGCAGGAGGGACAAGAGCCACTGGATCTGGGGAACATTCTGGAGGCCGACTCTGGGACTCAACATAAATGCCTCTCCTAAGACACCTTCACTGGGGTCCCCGGGATGGATTATGTGATGTGTGGCCTGACCAGCGACCTCACAGCACCTTGTGTCTCTCATCTGCAGCTACCAGACCAATCGGGCCGGATGTGTAGGGTAGGCCAGGTGCGGTGCTGGGACGGCTGTGTGCCCACGTAGCTGCAGACAGGGGTCTCTGCCTCTGGAGTCCCATTATGAGTTTGCTCCGTGTGTCTGTCCTGCAGACCCAGGGCCTCTACAGTTCTGTCCTGCCCTCTCCCAGTGGAGAAGGGAGTGTGTGGTGGGTTTCTAACTGTGCA
>JAVSCE010012861.1:0-77647 GCA_032199065.1 Smutsia gigantea
TTACTTGTACTTCTGTAATTTTACTTTTATTTAACTTCTGATTGCTTAATTAATGCAGTAAGATTGTACATCTTTCTATTGCCAATGCCTTACATCTAGTCTGTTATTACCTTTGTACTGTGGTAAGTGATAACCTAGACTTCACAACTCATATGATTGTTAAATTTCTTCATGACAAATTATTTTATTATAAGCAGTGGAATTCATGTCTAGATAAATATAATTTATATCCAGGGGTGGCTGTCATTTAAAACACCTTAATTTGTAAACTTCATCTGAGGAGTTTGCATTAGGGGTTGAAAAATCAGAATTATTGGTGAAATCTAATAATAAGCATTGATGAAAATATTTCCTGAGTAGAGAAGTAGGAGGTGTTCAAGTGATACCAGTGGCTAGAGAGATGATGTGGATACCCCTACCCTTTTATGAGAAAACTTATAGGATGTAGCCAACACTAATGAATAGTACTTCAGGTCTACAACTTCTAGCTTTTTGAAGACACTTACCCCACTAGAAGCCTGAATGATTCTGCCACCAAAATATTGTTTCATCCATCTGAGAATGAGTCTTTCAATCCTGGGAATTGTTGGAGTGTCTGAGATCAACAGTGTGGTCCTCAGTGATTTTCTAAAACAGTTTGTAATATTGCTTTTGTATCTTCTTGCTTAAAAATGTATGTATGTATATGATTATCTTGCTTCTCTATGTGTATATGTGTGTGTGTATTTAAGAGATTTCAAAGAATTGGTTCATGTGATTATGAAGGCAGGCAAGTGCAAAAATTTGTAAGGAAGGTTGACAGGCTGGAAATTCAGGCAGGATTTCTATGTTAGAGTTTTGAAGCAGAATTCCTTTTTTCTTCAGAAAACCTCAGTTTTTTATCTTAATGCCTTTAACTGACTGAATTAGGCTAACCCATATTTTCCAGAGTAATCTCCTTTACTTAAAGGCAGTTGGTTTTAGATGTTAATCATGTCTACAAAATATCTTCACAGCAACATCTGGACTAGGGTCTGACCCAACAACCTGGCACCACAGACTGGCCAAGTTGACACATAATATTAACCATCACCCAGACCTTCCAAAGTAAAGAGGATGAACTCAAAGGGAATTCCTGCATAGAGACGGGAAGCCCCAAATCTGTTGCCCAGGATCATAGCCTAGACATCCAAGAGGAGGCAGGAGGTGGGAAAACAAGATGTATCACTGGGGCCCTTTAATTAGAGAGATCACATAATTTTATTGTCACTGTTATACTTGTAACAGTGAAAGGAGATGTTATTAATAATTAATGTCAGGATACAAGTTGAAACCAGGATGGTCTGTTAAACCGAGATGCTTATGTCCTAATATCAGATTCTTCTTAATCCCACTTGTCTAGTCTGTCATTTTACCACTAATCTGTAGGCACAAATAAAGTGGAAAAAGAGGCACAGAAACTTCCTCTCTTTGGGATCAGACCTGCATAATGGTGTAAAGATTCCTCTGCACACATTCCCCATTTTCTCCCATAGACATTTGTCCTAATACATTTCTTGCTTGGTTAATACTCTCTTTGTATCTGCTTCTCACAGGACTCAGCCTGTCACTGAGAGCATATTCACGGGTGGCCACAGAGGACAGTGGAAATGAAGGACCTTCGAGAGGACAGACACAAAGAGACAAAGAGAACGATGGCCTGGGATCCCCTCCTAGGGAGGAGAACGAGGGCACCATCAGGAACATGCATTTCTCTTCCCTTAGAAATTTCTGACCAGCCCCAGAAACTCAACTGCTCAGTAGCTCATATTCTTTCCACTCTCTCAATAAGAGTGTTTATTGCAGATCCCCTGTTCCTGACTCACAGTTTTTTTATACGATGGGTTGTTGACAAATAGCTTGTCCTTTGAGTGCACAGCTCCCTGGGTCAAGAACAGCAGGTTCCAACCTGAAACATAAACCACAGCAATCTGGAGGCTAGTCAGGGGACAAACAACACACCAGTTATCTTAATGGAGAATTAAAGATGAAATGTTATGTGAAAAGGCAGAAAGGAGAACTCTAAAGGTATCCCACAGTATCTAATGGAAGCAGCTACCACTCCCGGAGTGGGGGGGGGCGGGGTGGAAATTGAAGGGAAAAGTTAGAATCATTGCAGGGCTGGATTCTGGGCTGGGATTCAGCCCTCTGATGGGTCGTTTTGGAGGAAGAGCTCTCTGGGGATAGAGTGGCACTTACCTCCAGCTAGCTGGTCTCTGAGGGGTAAAGAGCTGCTGTTACTAGAATAACTGCCACCGATGTACCGAAGTGGTGTTCCTGGAATAATTTTACAGGATTCCGAAGCATCATGTACCTTGTTTTCTTTCTGTCTTCTTCTGGAACCCCCTACTGCAAAGCCAACTGGGAGTCAGTGGGTAAAAGAGAAACATGGTTTGCAGAATCTCAGTGTCATGACGTGGAATATAGAAGGGTCAAAATCAAGCTGAGAGATAGTAGCTTAATAATGAACATATTCCCTGGTGTAAATATTGCTGTATATCACTCAGAGATCCACACCGTTGAGCTTCAGGGCATGACTGAGTGGATACCAGGATGCCGGGTAAGTGTTCTCATTCAGGGAGGCTGTAAGTGTATTTCTGGTGAAATGAAAAGTCAAACGATTATATGTTGATGAGAAGGGTAGACTGTGTTGGTTTTTAGTATTATTTGCAACACACGTCTCTGCCCCAGTTTTTACGCATGAGGTTCATACTTTCTCTGACTTACTGTGATTGGTAGAGCCACAAATCCATTTCTGGCCAATGAATTCAGACTGGGAATAATACCGGGGTTGACTTCTGGCCTCTGTTTTTGCATTTTGATCCAAGGCTGTCAAAACCCTCTTTCCCTCTACATGCAGAATGAACCACAGAGATCAAGGCAGCAGTTGCCTCATTAGCCTGAGGAACTGAGGTGAGTAGGGTCCCTAGGTAACCACAGCAGCCATGACACATGAGGAAAACGGCACCACGGTCGTGCTTAGGCCACTGAAGTTGGGGGTTTGTTTATTACTGCCATGTACCCTGCTGGTTCTGACTGATAACATCTCAGGATTCTTTCAGGATGACATTTTATTGCTGGGCTCTTTCTCTAGTGATATAGCAGGTAAACTAAATCTTTTAAAGTCTGTGATGAAAATTGTTTATTTCAGTCCCACTTGTTTTTCAAAGAGGATTTGAGATAGCTTACAAGGATACACTGTCAAAAAATGTTAAGTCGTTGTTGGAGGAGGTCATTGAGAGGATGTGACTGCCAGTAGACAGGTGAGCTGGTCCTGGGGGACTGAAGGCTTTTCGCCCTCTCTGTCCTTGAAATGTGTGCTCTCTGCCCACCATTCCCACAGTGGGAGTCATTTTCAAGGTCACAGACATGGGAGATTAAGGTGTTGCTGAGACCATCTGGACGGTGTACATGACTGAACCCAGGCAAAGCCTCTATAAACTTTTAAGGTTCTGGCAGGCAGGGGCCGAGATCTACTTGTCTTGCAACGGCCTGAGACAAGCTTTGTAAATTCCCTTGATTATTAAAACTGCCACCTCTCAATCTGGGGGGATTTGCCTTTTTCTTGGGTCTCCTTGCCCCTCCGGGAATGGGGACCAGTTTCAGATTTCCCTCCGCAAGCTCTGGAGGTTTTGAAACAACAGTGATGCTTTTCTACGTAGAAAATTTGATTTGAATTGCAGAGCTGTGAATCGTCCGAGGCCTTTGCCTACTTTGAATTCTTAAGGAAACAGTATTTTTTTATTTGGCTGAAAAGACACATTTTTATATAAAAAGTTTCAGAAACAGGAAGGCATTTAGTGTTTATACTCAGAATTCAAATGCGGTGTAACTGTTAGTGGTTGATTGTTAATGTGGTCTTAAAATCTTTTAAAAATTCAAAAGATTTATTAGTGCTAAGCACAATAACTGAATAATTTGTCATTGAAAATAAAATAATTTTCACTTTAAAAATTTGAAGTGCATGTGTTTGAAAGACATGACTGGCTAATTTCAAATCTGTGTCCTTAAAACAGTGGAGAGTAGAATAAAAGCTTGATTGTAAGTGATCCTATAGGCTACCAAATGTTGTTCTGAGTTGTTACTTTCATGTTGCCCTGGGTGTTTTTTATTTTACAGTAAATATCATGGTATGCTAGGCATCTCCTGCTCTGACACCTTTAGCAATTTTCTTTCCGTTATTATCTCTGCCACTGTGGTTTGTGGTGGCTGCTTTGTTTTTATCACCATGTCTTACATTCACATATTTTCCACCGTGCTGAAGTTTCCAACCAGAGAGTGAGGCAAGGCCTTTTCCACGTGTGTCCCTCACATCCTGATGCTGTCTGTCTTCCTCAGCTCTATCACCTATGTGTACCTGAAGCCTTCAGCAGCCTCAGAAACCATCCAGGGCATGATTCTTTCTGTATTTTACACCATAGTTCCTCCATTCTTGAATCCCACCATCTACAGTCTTAGAAACAAACAGTCAAGGATGCTGTAAGAAAAGTACTAAAAAACTTTTTTTCTGGAAAATAATAAAGTTACATTCAAGTCCATCCCAATGTCACTGAATGAGCTTCAGGTCTTTAGAAAATTACTGCCTTACTGAGTTTTATTGATTTGCCTGCTCACTATAAAAATCATGTTTCATACCTGAGTAATCATCTTATAAAATTCATTTTGTTTTACATTATCCTTTCAATTTTTCCTGTATAAAATAAATTTTTTCAACAACCTGCTTTAATGAATATATGTACTCAATGATATTGGTGAAGATCATTTTAGATTTAGGTTTAGGATTCACCAAATATTAACAATATCCATAATTCCTCAAAGAAATCCTTAACAAATCAAATATGGGTATAACCTTGGGCTCTATTATCTGAATTTTTTCAGTGAAATATAATATGCATCTAGGAATAATATGCTAATAATTATAGGAATTTGTGTGAATAAAACTAGTTGTATCTCAAAAAGCCTAAAGTTAATAATGTTTGTTCTTTAATTATGACATAACTATCTCAGTCATAAAGGACAATTTTTGTAAAATTTTTATACAATGTAATATTTTAAATGGTACTATAAGAAGGAAATTATTTTTAATACATCTGACTAGTATTATTTTCTACTGCTACTTGATTATTACCAGTGTTGTTGCTTTGTAGTGCTACTAAAACTTCCTAAGTGGACTCCTAGCAATCTCTCACGTTCTGTCCATGGATAGCTGTGTAATCATAGATCTTCTGGTGAGTACAGGAATGAAAGAGTTATAACACATTCAGAAAACAATTTAAGAAATGGCATTAGTATAATTATCTATCAATAAGTACTTTAAAATTAAATGGATCAAGTTTCCCAATCAAAATAAATAAAATGGCTGAGTTGATAAAGAAGACAAGATACAGTGATATCCTGCTAGCAAAAGATTCAATTTAGCTCTAAGGACAAACAAGACTGAAAGTGAAGGGGTGGAGAAAATACTCCAAAGAAACTGTAACCAAAAGAAAGCAGAGGTAGCTAAACTAATATCGAACAAACTAGTCGCTGTAGCTCTAGGGGAAAGGGTGTTTCCAGCCTTAAGCAAGCCCCTCCCCCCACCAATGAATCTGATGAAACTGAAGTAAGTCAAGAGAGGGATGTTGGGAGAAAGGCTTCTATTTCTTACAGCTTGCTCAGGATCACTAGCCAGGCTCCCGTGCTGCTGTGCCCTCCAGCCATGGCACGCACACTCTCCTCCCCCACCTGCTCCTTCCAAGAGGAACTCCATGGGCAGTCCTTGGTGGCTGGAAACTGCCAGACCAATTGTGTACCAGAAACAGCGGGGGGAGAGAATGGCCGTTTCCTTTCCGCCTATCACCCCCAACCACCTGGAGGCTGAAACATCCATTGTTATGTAGATGGACTAAGGTGGGAAATCCTGGACTTTCTGGGTAAAAACTTCTTTTCCCCCACAGACATTAAGGTAAATATTTTCCAAAAGGGACAAGAAATAGGATCTCACAGTCATAAAAAAGTCAGTTCATCAAGAAAATACAAAAATTGCATACATTTACGCAACCAACTTTGGAGAACTGAAATATATTAAGTAAATAACAAAACTAAAAGAAAGTAAACAGCAATATAATAACAGCTGGGGATTTTCATACCCCAATCTCAACAATAGATAGATCATCAGAGGATCAATAGGGAAGCAGCAATACAGACCAAATGGACTTAATAGGTATGTACAGATCACATTTTTCTCAAACACCCATGAAATGTTTTTTTAGATAGAACATATGATAGGCCACAGAACAAATCTGAAGAAAATCAAGAGGATAAAAGTAATATCAGATATGTTTTATGCAATTATAAATAAGGAACAGGAGGTAAACTGGAAAAATTTAAAATATATATATTTAAATAAAAATTTAAATAAATAGTGCTGAAAATCAATGGATCAAAGAAAAATAAAAATGGAAATAAAACTATCTTCAGACAATTGAAAATGGAGACCTAACATACTAGAACTTATGGGGTACATCAAAACAGTTTTAACTGTAAAGTTAATAGCAATGAATAGATATATGAAAAAATAACTCAAATAACCAAATTAATGATATACCTCAATTAACTATAACAAAGAACACAGTAAGACTAAAGTTAGGAGAATGAAGGAATTATTTTAATATGCAGCAGAAATAGATGATACAGAGAATAGTAAAACAGCAGGAAATTTTCATGAAATAATTAGTTCTTTGAAACTTTTAAAAATGACCTAAATTTTTCTAGACTAATAAGAAAAAAAGAGGGGTCAACCAGAAAAATTATAAGTGAGAGTAGAGACATGACAATCATTACCACATAAGTACAACAACAGATCATGATATTTTTGAACAATTATATGACTACAAATTGGATTTCCTAGATGAAATTGGTAATAGGCTGGAAACATACAGCATACCTATACCAAATTATGAAGAAATAGAAAATATGAATAGATTAATAATGAATAATGGTACTTAATTTAAAAAAAATACCTGAAATTGAAAAGTTTCACTGGTAAGTTCTGCTCAATATTTAAAGAAAGCACCAGTCCTTAAAAATTCTTCTAAAAATTAAAGAAGAGGGAAAACTCTAAAGTTCATTTTATAAAGTCAGCATTATTCTGATACCAAAGCCAGATAAGGGCACTACAAGAAAACAAAACTATAGGCCAATATCCCTGATAGATACAGACGTAAAAATTCTCAACAAAATAGAAGAAAGCCAAATTCACTGCCTTAAAAGTATCATTGTGTTCATACCTGAAATGCAAGGAAGAGTCAACATATACAAATCCATAAAGGTTACACATCATATTAAAGGACTGAAAGATAAAAGTCATATGATCACCTCAATAGGTACAGAAAAAGCATTTGAAAAAATTTAGCATACTTTTATGATTAAAATTTTCAACAAATTTGGTATAGAAGGACTATATCTCAAGATAATAAAGGCCATACATGACAAATCAATACCCAACATCATACTAAACTATGAAAGTTTGACAGCTTTTCCTCTAAGGTCAGTATCAAGACAAGGGTGCCCAGTGTCACCATTTAGATTCAACAAAATACTGGAATCCCTAGACAAAGCAAAGCAATAAGGAAATAAAAATAAATAAATATGATTAAATCAGAAATAAAGAGTAAAATTGACTTTGTTTGCATATGACATGATCTTATATACAGAAAACTTAGGCCTCCACCAAAATTAATAAACAAATTATGTAACAATGCAGGGTAAAAGGTAACATACAAAAATTGGCTGTATTTTTATACAGTGAGAAGAAACGATCTGAAATGAAGTAAATCCAATAATCCATATATAAGAGGAAAAAATACATAGGAACAAATTTAATCAAGAAGACAAAAAATCTTTACACTGAAAAGTATAAGATATTGCTGAAGGAAATTGAAGAAGACACAAATAGCTGGAAATATATCCAATTTTAGTGGATCAGAATAATCAATATCATTTGTGTATATTACCCAAAGCCATCTATAATTCTATGTAATACCTATTAAAAATCCAATGACATATTTCATAGAAATAGAAAAAGTATTTTAAATTTGTATGGAGGTGCAAAATATCATGAAGAGCCAAAGTGATCTTGAAAAGGAAAAAAATGCTGGAGACAACCTAGTCACTGATTTCCACATATACTATAAACCTATAGGAATCAAAACAGTATGGCACAGTCATATAAACACTTAAAGACCAATGGAACAGAATCAAGAAGTAATAAATTTCTGCATGTATAGTAATCTAATATTTGACAAGGATGTCAAGAATAGTCGATGGGAAAACATAGGTTTTTCAATAAATTTTGTTGGGAAAACTGAATATTTATAAGTATAAGAAATAAGCTGGGCCCCAATAACATATCACTCATAAAAATTAACTGGAAGTGGATTAAAAACTTACAATTAAGGCATAGATCATAAAGCTTCTAGAAGAAAATGAAGAAAAAAAACATAAAAAATAAAGTTATTGTCATTGGTCTTGGCAGTGATTTTTAGTTATGACACCAGAGCAGAGCATGAAAACAAAACAAAAATACACAGGTGAGTCTACATTAAACTAGAAAGATTCTGCTCAGCAAAGGAAATGTCTGAATTAATGAGGAGGCAATCACCATGTTGTATACTTGCAACCAATACAAGATCGTATATTAACCATAATTTGATTTAAAAAGCTTAAAAATAAATAAATGATAAAGCAGCCTAAAGAATGGGAGAAAATATTTTCAAAATATCTATCTTCTAAGAGATTAATAGCCAAAATATATATAACTCATACACTCAATAACAAATAACAAAACAAAGGAAATAATATGATTAAAAATGGGCATAGGAATTGAGTGGAAATGTTTCCAAAGAAGATATACAATGATTAAAAAATACATGAAAATTTGATCAATATTACTAATCATTATGGAAGTGCAAATATAAAACAGAATGGAACATCACTTCACATTTTTGAATGGCCATTATAAAATATAAAGATAACAGGTGCCAGTGAGGATGTGGTAGAAAGGGAACCCTTGGGCACAGTGGTGGGAATATGAATTAATACACCATTATGGAAAACAGCATGGAGGTTTTTCAAAAGAAAATAGATTTAACATATGATATTGTCATCCTATTTCTGGGTTTATATACCAAGACAGTAAAGTTACTATTATGAAGAGATATCTTCACCTCTAAATTCATTCATTGTGGCATTATTTACAATAGCTAAGACATAAATAGCTAAGTATCTGCTGACAAATAAAAGGTTAAAGAAAATATACCCTGCTATTTTCAACAAGCTGGATAAACTTTGAAGGTATTAAGCTAAGTGAAATCAGTGAGACAGAGAAAAACAAATGCTTTATAATATTACTTATATGTAGAATCTAAAAACACTGAAGTTATAGAAGCAGAGGGTAGTATGGTGGTTTCCAGAGTTGGGGGAACCAAGAAATGGGTGAAAGTGGCCAAATGGTACAGATTTTTAGTTATAAGATTAATAACTTCCAGGAATCTAATGTATAGTATTGTCAATATAGTTAACAGTATTGTATTGTACAGTTGAGAGTGGTTAAAAGAGTAGATATTAAATATTTTTACCTAATTCTAATATATCTATTGTAACTGTTCAGAATATTTCTAGTATAGCTAATAAATTCAAAAAAGTACATTAGGAAAAAATCTCAAGTCACAAAATAAAGCAGTGTTTTAGGGATTTAGAAAAAGGATATAAGGCAGAAAAATAGCCAAATGTCAAAAGTAAGTCGTGTGTTATAAATAATTGCTGTAAATGTAAGTGGATTATCCTTTCCAAAGAATAGAGACTGTCAGAATGAACAATAATAAAAAAAACAAACTATATACTATCTACACAAGATTCACTTTATTTGTGCTCTGCAAACGTGAAGATACAGTTGAAAGACATTAAGAGAATAAAAGAAATATCACATGTTCATAACTTGGAAACTTCACCTTGTTTTCCAAGGTATACAGATTCAATAGGAGAACAAAAAAAAAATGCTTACTCTGGGAAAAAAAGAACATAGCTGATATTCAATATTATCTTAGTTCCAGATGTACAACATAGTTAACTGAAAATTATAAACCTTCATAAATGCTCACCATGGTAACTGTAGTTCCCCATTACTATATCAAGATATTACAATATTGTTAGTTTTATTCTGTGTTGTGCTTTCATTCCCATGACTAAGTTATTTTATAAAGTTTGTAGTTTGTTATCCTCTTTACCTGTTTCACCCCTCCCTTCACTCCCCTCCCTATGGTAACCAACAGTCTTTGGCAGTATTTATGATTTGTTTCTTTTTTTAGATTTCACATAAAAGTGAGATGATATGGTAATGGTAATTACCTTTCTCTATTTGACTTATTTTGTTTAGCATGATACCCTCTAGGGCCATCCAAGTTGTCACAGATGGCAAGATTTCAATATTTTTCATAGTTGAATAATACTCTATTGTATATAAGTAACACATCTTTATTCATCTGTCTATTGTTGGGCACTTAGGTTGCTTCCACGTCTTGACTACTGTAAATAATGTCACAATGAATATATGTGTGCATATATTTTTTGAATTAGTGACTTTGTCTTCTTCAGGAGAAGAATATCCCCCTGGAATTGCTGTATCATATTGTATTCCTATACTTAGTTTCTGGGTTTTTTTGGTATCATTAATGTACAATTATATGAGCAATATTATGGTTACTAGGCTCCCCCCATTATCAAGTCCCCACCACATATCCCATTACAGTCACTGTCCATCAGCGTAGTAAAATGGTATAGAATCACTGCTTGTCTTCTCTGTGTTATATTGCCTTCCCCATATGCACCCCCCTGCTACATTATGTGTTCTTATCATAATGCCCCTATTTCCTCCTTATTCCTCCCTTCCCACCCATCCACCCCAGTCCCTTTCCCTTTGGTAACTGTTAGTCCATTCTTGGGTTCTGTGGGTCTGCTGATATTATGTTCCTTCAGTTTTTGCTTTGTTCTTATATTCCACAAATGAGTGAAATCATTTGATACATGTCTTTCTCTGCCTGGTTATTTCACTGAGCATAATACACTCTAGCTCCATCCATGTTGCTGCAAATGGTAGGATTGGTTTTCTTCTTATGGCTGAATAATATGCCATTGTATATATATATAGCACATCTTCTTTATCCATTCATCTACTGATCGACACTTAGGTTGCTTCCATTTCTTGGCTATTGTAAATATTGGTGCGAAAAACATAGGGGTGCATATGTCTTTTCAAACTGGGCTCCTGCATTCTTAGGGTAAATTCCTAGGAGTGGAATTCCTGGGTCAAATGGTATTTCTATTTTGAGTTTTTTGAGGAACCTCCATACTGCTTTCCACAATGGTTGAACTAATTTGTATTCCCACCAGCAGTGTAGGAGGGTTCCCCTTCCTCCGCATCCTCGCCAACATTTGTTATTGTTTGTCTTGTGGATGGTGACCATCCTCACTGGTATGAGGTGATATCTTATTGTGGTGTTAATTGGTATTTCTCTGGTGATTAGCGATGTGGAGCATCTTTTCATGTGCCTGCTGGCCATCTGAATTTCTTCTTTGGAGAAGTGTCTGTTCAGATCCTCTGCCCATTTTTTAATTGGCTTATTTGCTTTTTGTTTGTTGAAATGTGTGAGCTCTCTATATATTTTGGATGTCAACCCTTTATCAGATTTGTCATTTAAGAATATATTCTCCATACTGTAGGATGTCTTTTTGTTCTATTGATGATGTCCTTTGCCTTACAGGAGCTTTCCGGCTTGATCTAGTCCCACTTGTTCATTTTTGCCTTTGTTTCCCTTACCTGGGGACATACGATCATGAAGAAGTTGCTAATGTTTATGTCCAAGAGATTTTTGCTTTTGTTTTTTTCTAAGACTTTTATGGTTTCATGACTTACCTTCAGGTCTTTGATCCATTTTGAATTTACTTTTGTGTATGGGGTTAGACAATGATCCAGCTTCATTCTCTTACATGTAGCTGTCCAGTTTTGCCAACACCAGTTGTTGAAGAGGCTGTCATTTCCCCACTGTATATCCATGGCTCCTTTATCATATATTAATTGACCATATATGTTTGGGTTAATATCTGGACTCTGTTCTGTTCCTCTGGTGTGTGGGTCTATTCTTGTGCCAGTACCAAATTGTCCTCATTACTGTGGCTTTGTAGTAGAGCTTGAATTTGGGAAGCAAGATCCCCCCTGCTTTATTCTTCCTACTCAGGATTGCTTTGGCTATTCAGGATCTTTTGTGGTTCCATATGAATTTTAGAACTATTTGTTCCAGATCATTAAAGATTGCTGTTGGCATTTTGATAGGGATTGCATTGAATCTGTAGATTGCTTTAGGAAGGATGGCAATTTTGACAATATTAATTCTTCCTACCTAAGAGCATTGGATGAGTTTCCATTTGTTAGTGTCCTCTTTACTTTCTCTTAAGAGTGTCTTGTAGTTATCAGGGTATAGGTGTTTCACTTCCTTGGTTAGGTTTATTCCTAGGTATTTTATTCTTTTTGATGCAGTTGTGAATGGAATTGTTTTCCTGATTTCTCTTTCTCGTAGGTTATCGTTAGAATATAGGAAAGCAACAGATTTCTGTGTATTAATTTTGTATCCTACAACTTTGCTGAATTCAGATATTAGTTCTAGTGGTTTTGAAGTGGAGTCTTTAGGGTTTTTTATGTACAATATCAGGTTATCTGCAAATAATGACAGTTTGACTTCTTACTTACTAATCTGGGTGCCTTTCATTTCTTTGTTTTGTCTGATTGCCATGGCTAGGACCTCCAGTACTATGTTGAATAAAAGTGGGGAGAGTGGGCATCCCTGTCTTGTTCCTGATCTTAGATGAAAAACTTTCAGGTTCTCACTTTTACGTATGATGTTAGCTGTGAGTTTGCCATATATGGCCTTTACGATATTGAGGTACTTGCCCTCTATACCCATTTTGTTGAGAGTTTTATCATGAATGGATGTTGAATATTTTTCAATGCTTTTCCAGCATCTACGGAGATGATCATGTGGTTTTTGTCCTTCTTTTTGTTTATATGTTGGATGATGTTGATGGATTTTTGAATGTTGTACCATCCTTGTATCCCTGAGATGAATCCCTCTTGATCGTGGTGTATTATTCTCTTGATGTATTTTTGAATTCGGTTTGCTAATATTTTGTTGAGGATTTTTGCATCTATGTTCATCAGGGATATTGGTTTGTAATTTTCTTTTTTTGTGGGTCTTTGCCTGGTTTTGGTATTAGAGTGATACTGGCTTCATAGGATGAGTTTGGAAGTATTCCCTCCTCTTCTATTTTTTGGAAAACTTTAAGGTGAATGTGAATTATGTCTTCACTAAATGTCTGATAAAATTCAGAAGTGAATCCATCTGGCCTGCGTGTTTTGTACTTGGGTGGTTTTATGGTTACCGATTCACTTTCCTTGCTGGTAATTGGTCTGTTTAGATTTTCTGTTTCTTCCTTGGTCAGTCCTGGAAGTTTGTATTTTTCTAGAAAGTTTTACATTTCTTCTAGGTTATCCAGTTTTTTAGCATACAGATTTTCATAGTATTCTCTAATAATTCTTTGTATTTCTGTGGGGCCTGCCGTGATTTCCCCTTTCTCATTTCTGATTCTGTTTATGTGTGTAGATTCTCTTTTTATCTTAATAAGTCTGGCTAGAGGGTTATCTATTTTGTTTATTTTTTCGAAGAACCAGCTCTTGGTTTCATTGATTTTTTTTTCTATTGTTTTATTTTTCTCAATTTTATTTATTTCTTCTCTGATCTTTGTCATGTCGCTCCTTCTGCTGACTTTGGGCCTATGTGTTCTTTTTCCAGTTTCAATAATTTTGACTTCAGACTATTCATTTGGGATTGTTCTTCCTTCTTTAAATAGGCCTGGATTGCTTTATTCTTTCTTCTTAGAACTGTTTCCCTGTGTCCCACAGACGTTGGGGCATTGTGCTGCATTGCTTGATCTGTTTTAATTTGAACAATGATCATTTGACTATTTAGGAGCATGTTGTTAAGCCTCCTTTTTAAAAATTTACTGAGGCTCTTTTTGTGGCCTAGTATGTGGTATATTCTGGAAAATGTTCCATGTGTACTTTAGAAGGATGTGTATCCTACTGCTTTTGGGTGTATAGTTCTGTGAATGTCTGTTAGGTCCATCTGTTCTAGTGTGTTGTTCAGTACCTCTGTGTCCTTACTTATTTTCTGTCTGGTTGACCTGTCCTTTGGGGTGAGTGGTGTGTTGATGTCTCCTAGAATGAATGCATTGCATTCTATTTCCTCCTTTAATTATGCTAGTATTTTTTTCACATACGTAGGTGCTCCTGTGTTGGGTACATAGATATTTATAATGATTATATCCTCTTGTTGCACTGACTCCTTTGTCACAATGTAATGTCCTTCTTTATCTCTTGTTACTTTCTTTGTTTTGAAGTCTATTTTGTCTGATACAATTACTGCTACACCTGCTTTTTTTCCCCTATTGTTTGCATGAAACATCTTTTTCCATCCCTTCACTTTTAGTCTGTGTATGTGTTTGCGTTTGAGGTTAGTCTCTTGTAAGAAGCACATAGATGGGTCTTGCTTTTTTGTCCATTCTATTACTCTGTGTATTTTAATTGGTGCACTCCGTCCATTTACCTTTAGGGTGATTGTCGATAGATATGAACTTATTGCCATTGCAGGCTTTGGATTCGTGGTTACCAAAGGTTCAAGTGTAGCTTTTTTACTATCTAACTGTCTAACTTTAACTCACTTATTATGCTATTATAAACAGTCTAATGATTCTTTATTTCTTGCCCTTCTTATTCTTCCTCCTCGACTCTTTATATGTTAAGTATTTTATTCTGCACTCTTTTGTGTTTCCCTTGACTACTTTTGTGGGTAGCTGATTTTATTTTTTGCCTTTAGTTAGTATTTGGTTGGTCTTTCTTTGCTGTGATTTTATTTTCTCTGGTGACACCTATTTAGCCTTAAGAGTACTTCCATATAGAGCAGTCCCTTTAAAATACCCTCTAGAGGTATTTTGTGGGAGGCAAATTCCCTCAACTTTTGCTTATCTGGAAATTGTTTAATCCCTCCTTCAAATTTAAATGATAATCTTGCTGGGTTCAGTATTTTTGGTTCAAGGCCCTCTGTTTCATTGCATTAAATATATCATGCCATTCTCTTCTGTCTTGTAAGTTTTCTGCTGAGAAGTCTGATGATAGCCTAATGGGTTTTCCTATATCTGATCCTTGTCTTTGATCTTTGCCATTTTATTTATTATATGTCTTGGTGTTGTCTTCCTTGGGTCGCTTGTGTTGGGATATCTGTGGGCTTCCATGGTCTGAGAGACTATTTCCTTGCCCAGCTTTGGGAAGTTTTCAGCAATTATTTCTTCAAAGGCACTTTCTATCCCTTTTTCTCTCTTCTTCTTCTTCTGGTACCCCTATTATGCGAATATTGTTCCATTTGGATTGGTCACATGGTTCTCTTAATATTGTTTCATTCCTACAGTTCCTTTTATCTCTCTCTGCCTCACCTTCTCTGTATTTCTGTTCTCTGATTTCTATTCCATTAACAGTCTCTTGCACCTCATCCAGTCTGTTCTTAAGTCCTTCCATTGATTGTTTCATTTCTGTTATCTCCCTTTAGAGTTCCTCCCTTAGTTCCTGCATATTTCTCTGCAGGTCCATCAGCATGGTTATGGCTTTTATTTTGCATTCTTTTTCAGGAAGATTGGTTATATCTATCTTGCTAGGCCCTCTTTCTGGTGTTGTTTGTGTGATTTTGGACTGCACCAGGTTCTTCTACCTTTTCATGGCAATATAAGTGATACCGGTGAGGGGCGTGTGTGCCAGCTGGGAGAACAAAGTCCCTTCCTGCTTTCTGGTCAGCTTGCCCATCTCCCCTGCCTGTTCCTGTTACCTGCACTCAAGGAGCAGTCTCTGGGTTAATCCCCTGAGCTGCTGTGGGCGTGGGGACCCTTGGGATAGCTTAGGGCACTGCTGGGCATTGCTGGCACATGGTGTGTGTTCTCCTGTTACAATGGCAACCCCTCGTGCTTTCATAACTTTGTGCCAGCTTCCTCTGTCTGTGCAGGGCACCTGTGGGCCGGTGGTAGCCTCTGGGCCTGTCCCAGTTAGTTGCACAGTGGGAGGAGACTCTGTGTGGTTGCTATGGGCAGGGCTGCTCCCCTGCTAGTCCGCCGCAAAGGCAGGTCAGCCAGTTTGCTTGCAGTGCTTGTGGGCGGGAATGAATGGCAGGCTGCTTATCACTTTGACGGGCTTGGGAGCTGCGTTGTCACCCAGGGGGTTAGAGCGCCTGAAGTTCCTTAAGATTTCCTGCCTGCTGGTCTGAGTGTCCAGGATGATTTTATCCACCTGTTAAAATCTTGTCCCTTTAAGACTTTTAAAGCACCCACTTTTCTTCATTCCAGGGGAGCGGGCTGTGGGGACCTGCTTGCAGTCTCCATTGTAGATTTTACATTTTTGTTTCTGTAATATCCAGAACACCATGCAATTTGTATCTGTGCTCCTGGTGCAGATTACTAGGGTTGGTATTTAGCGGTGCTTCCACTCCCTCCCCACTCTGGTTCTTTTCCTTCCGCTGGTGAGCTGGGGTTGGGGGAGTGCTCTTACCCTTTTCATGAAATGCTGAGTTCTCGCAGATGGAGATGTAGCCTGGCTGTTGTACTGTATCTTCCGGCCTCTTTTTTAGGAATAGTTGTATTTGCTGTATTTTCAAAATATATGTGGTTTTGGGAGGAGATTTCTGCTGCCCTACTCATGCCACCACCTTGAGCGCCCCTCACCCTATTTTTAGGTTTTTAAGGAACTTCCATATTGTTTTCCAGAGCAGTTAGACAAATATACATTCCCACCACCAGTATAGGAAGGTTGGCTTTTATCCACATCCTCACCAACATTTGTTATTTCTTATTGTTTAGATAGTGGCCATTCTGACTGGTGTGAGGTGATATCTCATTGTGGTGTTGATTTAAATTTCCCTGAAAAATTTAGTGAAATTGATTGACTAGTAAGACTGTTCATCCAGAAAGAAAAATATTCATACAATAATAGGAAGGATTAATGAAAAATGGCTAGCAGAAAAATGACTGAAAAAATACTGAAAACTTCATTGCAAATGTTACCTACTTTAGACAATATTTGTAATTTTTAAATAAAAATAAGACATGTAAAATATGAATAGGTTATTATTCAAGTACATAAAGTGCAAAAATATTTAATCCTTAACAAAACAAAAACAGACAAAAATGAGTCAAATACACAAACTATTTTAATTGGCATTTCACTCAGTGCATGGCCAAGTGGTAATAAGTACACAAATATGTCCTCAGCATCATTAAGGATCTAGGAAATGCAAAGTAAAGCTATGACAAGAATTGATTGCAGTTAATAAATTGTCAAAATGTCATATTTTAACAGTGTACATTTAGGGACCATGTCACTCAGCAATACTAATGAGTTGTATAAGGATATAATTTTAAAGCTATTTCTTAATATCTACTATCAATATGCATATTATTCTCCCAAGCTTACCCAACACTAATGAGTATCAAAAGTATGTCTGTGGCAGCTCTATTTGTTAAAACAAAATTCAGTAACAACCCACATATAAATTAGCAGTTGAATAAATGAAATGTGGCATATATATACAATGTAATAATAGTTAGCATTTGGAATGAGTGATTTACATCTACACACAAAAAATGTGGGCAAATCTCCCCATTATGTTGAGTGAGACACAATAGGATACATACAGTGGTATTATATTCATGTAAAGTACAAAAAATGAGCAAAACACATATATGGTATTGGGATTAGAACAACATTTTTCAGGACAGTCAAGAGTGATGTTATGATGATGCTATATATTTATTAATCAGGGTGTTTTATATTTGGCTGTGAACTGTGCAAAATTCTGTATACATGGTATCTCTAATGAAACAGATACATATTTTTATATTCTATTCCGTGCATATAAACTGGTTTTGTAAAAATGAATATCACTAATAAATTAGTCATTTTACATATTTATCATAGCATGCAAAATATTTGACTATGGTGTACTCAAATTATTAAGCAATTTGTCTAAGTAGAGATATTATGATATTGGAATCCAGTCTAGACATGCTTTATTTATCCAAGGACACATGCTTTATTCCAGGGATTATGTTAGTGAGTTTTATGTTATTTCTTAATATCACAACATGGATAACTCAGTATTATCAACCTCAGGTTCATACATGGGGAAACAACACCAAATGGTTTGAAAATATTTCTCCAATTTTTTTGTACTTAGAATGGATACAGGCAAGTCATGCTCCTCATATTCCTTTGATCATTAGAAGCTGATTCAAGTAAAGTTACCAACTCAACTGAAGCACTTAACAGTAACCCATCACAGCAGGTCAGATTTTATAATCTAAATGTAACCTCATAGTATCTTTCTTTCTTTTGAAATTATATTCACTTTCCTTTTTGAAAATGCAAGCAAAGCTTAAAATTATTCATTATGTTAGTAGCATGTACCTGGATGCATGTTTTCTTATATTAGTGCAGAAATCACTTATATGATAAACCAATTCTTTTTACAACCCTTGCAGTTACATTTTTGGCTAAAATTGTACAGATCTTGTGAAAACATTTAGGTAAGCTACAAGAAATAGATAAGGCTGAGTATGTAGCAAAATTAATGTTGGAATCATAAATACATGAACTCAGAGCCCAGCTATTCTCCCTTCTATTTCACCACTTTGGTCAAGACACCAATCTACATAAGCACTTAATTTTCTTTAAGTCAATTAGAGATTTTATAATTAAAAATGTTATAATCTGTAAATTGGTAAATGGTATTGTTCAATCTTCTCTTATTCCCATCCTTTTTTAAATTGGTTTTCTCTATTCGTTTTTGTAAGTCATATATTTAACTAATTAAGGAAGTATATTTTCTTTTATCTTAATAATTTTCTTAAGTTTCAGTTTATATTTTGTGATGATATATTATGTGTACACAATTTTTATGCCACCTTATTTGAGCAAATATTTCAAAATGAGATTTATAAGTTGTAAGGGTAAAACAGCTGATGTTATTAAGGAATCCACCTCTAGGTTAGATTGTGCATTACTGGTGTGTCAATTATGCACATACACACAAAGAACTCATATTAAATTCATTTTAGAGTTATTTATATTTTTTAGTGTCATTAGCTTAAATTGTATCATAGTTCAAAAATTACTAGCTACACATGCATATCTATAATTACATGTATATTATAAATACATACTTACATAGGAGGAGACATGATCGGTACAATTTACTGCAAATGCTGTGTAATAATATTTTGCAGACCGCATAAACGTTCGTAAAATACTGGATCTCATCAGTTAACTCTCAAATTGGCAAACTGTCAAAATAATAACAATCTTAAAAGTAACAGAAGTGACGATGCTGGTGGTAATTAGTGGCAATTGTGTTCCTGATTTATATCGACAAATTGAAAAATGTAATATTTGAGATTGTATATATTTTGAAATTATTTATGTAAAAAACAAACAGTTTTGTCATCTAGTAGAGAATAGTGTACCTACCTCAAGAATTACTATAGGAATTATGGGACCAAATATATGGCAACCTATATGAAAAACTAAATAAGTATATTTCTAATTGTATTATTTTTAATATATTAAAATCATACATAGAAAGCATTATAGGGAGAAATAGAAAAATTCATTTACTTTTGTTCTGGCATGGAGAGTATAACTGTACAATTCTTACACTCTTATTCCTATATTTTAAATATACTAATGATTTACTTCTTTTTATATCTTGAGTAGAAATAATACTCCTTTAAAGTTTATCCTGAAAAGGTCACAAAAGGATAAGATATAACTGACTCTCTGACCAACCACATATTCCATAGATGATTTAGAAAAATAACAATAAAATTGATTTTGTAACAGTTTTTATTACTATTATATTTTTTGAGGTATTGTTGATATTCAATATTATATTGATTTCAAATACAGAACATGATGATTTGACAGTACATTATGAAGTGTTTACCCCAAGATAGTTAGTATGTGTCAACATAGAATAATGTTATAGAATTATGATTACTGAAAATTAAGAAAATTCAATATACCCTCCCTACAAGTTTCCTCTATTATAGCCATACATTAGTGTGATATATTTTTATATTTAATAAAAAATATTGCAGTGTTAATATTAACTAAAGTCTACAGTTTACATCATTGTTGCTCCTTTGTTTTGTACAATTTTATGAGTTTTTGCAAATGCATAATGTTTTACATCCACCGTTACTGTATCCAGTAGAATAATTTTAGAACATTAAATATTCCCATCCACTTACTGATCCTGCTGCTTTGCTAAGAAGAAAATAATCTCTTACAGTTATTTTTATGATTAGATTTCACATGTTAATTATACACATTTTTAGGTTTATTTTAAAAAGGTGACAGACTTGATGATTCTTATAATGGTGAAAAGAGATAAAAATTAATACATAGCTGATTTTGGGACTCTTTAAATTTAAAACATAATAATTGGGAAGGGAAATATTTTGTAAAATATATGTCTTTAACAATGATTTTTCAAACATTGTTCATTTGGAGAGAGAACTCCAAAAATAAGTTTATGTTTTGTCTATATTCTCACATGATATGATTTTCACCTCACAATAATGTGAGGTGCTTAAAAGGTGAAAATAGGAAATACAGTTATTTTTAAAGCATTTTAAAAATCATCTCATCAAAGTGGAAATTTAAAAAATAATCATCCTATCTCCTTTCTGAGTAAAATGTTCTCATAATTTTCTTTACACTTTGTATTATTTGCTTGTTTCTAAAACTGTAGATAATAGGATTCAAGAAAGGAGGGACTATAGAGTAAAAGACGGAAGTGATCATGTCTTGAATTGTGAATGAGCTTGAAGTTGGCTTCAAATATACGGCGGTGGCTGAGCTGACGAAGACTATCATCACAAGGACATGAGGAATGCAAGTGGGGAAAGCTTTGCCTCTGTCTTTTGCTGGAAACCTGAGCACCTTAGAAAATATGTGAATGTAAGACACGGTGATGAAGGCAAAACAGCTGCCACCAGTCACCACTGCAGAGACAAAAATGGCAATTTCATTGCTGAAGGTGTCAGAGCAGGAGAGCTTCAGCAGGGAGGGGATGTCTCAGAAGAACTGATGGACCACGTTGGCCTGACAGAAGGACAGCCGGAATGTGTTGAGAGTGTGGAACCCTGAGTAGACGACAGCAGTGAGGAAGGAGGCCAGTGTCATCTGGACACAGACCCGAGGGCTCATGGTCACAGAGCGGTGGAGGGGCAGGCAGATGGCCACATAGCGGTCACGGGCCATGACGTGAGGAACAGCAGCTCTGTTAAAGCAAAGACAAGCACCGAGAAGATCTGAGCTGCACATCCAACTACGGAGATCACCCCATTGTCCAGCAGGAAGGCGACACGTGCCTTGGGCGCAGTGGCAGAAATGTAGCACATGCCCAGGATGGACAGATTCCTGAGGAAGAAGTACATGGGCGTGTGAAGACCCCCATCATAGGTGGTCACAGTGACAATCAGAAAGTTCCCCCTCAGGGTCGCCAAGCATATCAGTAGGAATAGCATGGCGTGTGAGGCTCTGAGCTCCAGCACAGCTGAAAATCCCAGAAGTGCGAATTCAGTCAATGTGGTTGAATTAGTCATCTTTGGGTAATTTGCTTAGGGCCTAAAAAGACGACAGCAAATAATCCCTAAAAAAAAAGGAGAATCAAGAAGAGGACACTAATTAATTAGCTTGGGTATGTTTTTTGGCTCACGTTTATCCAGTGTAATTCTTTGTTGTGTGATCGCGTGTAGTAATTAATATAATGCTGCCTCATGCTGCTTTAGTCTTCCTACTTGTCTAACTTATTTCCAGTTGAGGGTAGAAATAAAATGTAATATGTAAGAAATTGTGTCCACATTTTCATAAATCTTTTTTAGTTACTAGCTATAAAATTGGTATATTGAAGATCAAGGTTTGACTGGAAAATTGAGTTACTATGGATATTTTATATGTACTGACAGAATAATTTTATAAATGTTCAAATTTAGTGCTAGATGATGACTAAATACAATAATAGACATGAGACTTCTGTTTCATCAGAATGTCTCAACACATTATGTGAATATGTGTTCCATTCATTTCCCATCAAGAGGAAAATAATTTTTATCTATATTTCTACAGCTGTGTCTTTTGATAATTATTTAATTTGGAAATTTACCATCAAGAACTTTGCACAAGTGATCACCTACTTCCCAACTGCATACCATTAAAGTGTGGCCTTTTTCACTGGAAACTTTTTCTTCAACTTTTTCTCTCTCCCTTTTTCTCTCTCTCTTTCTGTCTTAAATATCTTATTAAGAGCCTTTATAGCCTTATTTTCTTTTTTCCTTAGCCTAGATACCATAATAAACCTAACTAATACTAGCATCATATTTTGTTAATTTGGATCATTATGTAATTGACATTAGTCACTTACTGTACACCATAATACTCACTGTAATTTGAGGAAATGGGAATTGATATATACAGTTTTAAAATTAAAATACTGGATGACTAAAAGATCAAGGAAATATATCTAGGAATGGAAATGAAGGGGAAAGTAAGGATTCAAAGCCAAATTTATCTGAGTAAATAGTAAATTGTCCCATGGCACATTTCCTCCACCTGAACTTTGACCCTGCTAAGCTTCACTATGTCCCACTAAACCAATCTTTACCCCTCATTCCAACAGGCTGTACTCTAGTGTGATTGTATTCCAGTCATCTGAGAACTTCAGGGGCAATGACAGATACAATGATCCAGATGTGAAACATTATTGCTTTCCTACATATTGAGTATAAACTATGACTAATATTCAAAATAATCTTCCATATTTCTTCATACTTAACAAATTTCTGAGTCTACCCTGGTTGTGATAACTTCAATTCAAGACAATTTGTTATAATGTGCATTTAAACCCATCTAATATTATACAGTATCTATGTTGATCTAGCTCTTTCTCAACTGCAACATTGTTTTACATTCATTTAAGAATTCTTAGGAATTTTTGTTGTAATAACTTAAAAACTTCAAGATAAAATAATTCTTTCATATTTTTACTAATCTCATATCTGCTGTCTTAGGATTCATAGAACTAGTCACATCTAAGGCTAGTTAACAAAGTCATGTTCATTTTCATTTCAAATTAAATGCTATATTTTTTTTCAAAAATTTTAAACTTCCCCATGTGCTTCTTGACCGTTAGGCTCCTGTATTCAAAAACATTTCTGAAACTTACCCAGTAATTTAATACTTCATGTATTTCCTCTTTTATTAGCCTATTCAAATAGTGCTACATCTATTTGTATTATTTTTTTTCCTTGAAACTTTACAGTCGTTCAATTTCTCTGCAAATCTACATATCATCCCATTGAAACCTACATCAGGTGATCAAAGAGCTTAGTGGTTTCTACAGTCTTCAGATTCTTAACCTCTTCAACATTGGAGTATGCTGAAGGATTTCCTCTCCGGCTGCTATATCTCCGTTCTTCCATGATTCTCCTTCATATTCCTGTATCTACAAATTCCACGAATGGTACATGAGTCTAAATATCATTTCTCAAATAGCCAGTTCCAAATTGCATTCACATGCATTGTAAAATCCATACTTTGGAATTCCTTTGTAGACCCCTCCCATTTTCTCCATCTCCTTATTCTTTCTGCTATTTTTTAGTCTTCTTCCTTTCTCCTTCCTCCCAATCTCTCTCCCATGTCCTATTATTTCGAATTTTCACTCATGTTTCTCTCCATTTTCCTTACCCTGATAGCAATCTGTATCTGAAATGATTCTAGAAAGTCTCTCGATTTATCCCTGATGTTATATGTTAAAGCTAAAACTACCTATAGTACTCTTCTTGTCTGTACATATGCTAAAATTGGAATGATACAGAGAAGGTTAAAATGGCCTCTGAGCAAGTATGACAGTATTTCATGAAGCATTCCTTATTTAAAAAGAAAGAAGAAAGCCAAAAAAAAAAAGAAAACCTCTTATGACCACAGATGTTATATCTTACTTTATGGCTTAAACTAACCCTTTATTTTCAAAAGTATTTTTAAAATCCCATAGAACCTAAATTTGAATGGATTTAAATATGCCTTACATCTTCACCATTTTATTATAAAATATGTGAAGTACAAGCAAAGACCAATACAGAGAAATTGCATAGCATAACTTAAATTCCTAAGGAACAATGTCTCCAGGAAATATACCCAATAATTACTTGTCATGAATTTAATATTTGTAACATATTTGTTATAGAAAAATCTTTGAAAATATTACAAAAATTTTTAAGACACATTTCTTTGTAGTTACTGGACAATACTTAAGCTTTGCATTTTGTTTTCATTTCTACTCTTTTTCAAGCTGTAGCATTTCCCACCATAAATGTGCATATTAATATTTTAGGGATAAAATACACCTAGCCAAAAAATGTAAAGAACTGCCTGACTCTTCATTAATTCATGCATTCATTAAAATTTCACTATAAGGTATCTTCATGGCTAGAAAATATGAATGATAGCTGCTACTGTATTTCTTGCAATCTATTATAAATAAATATTAATTGTAGTAAATATTTAATAAAATTAAGATAATTAAAATGAAGTGTTTTACGGGTTTTGTGTAAGCTATTTTATTTTCATATAAACTGTAAATATTTCAGATCTTGAATACACTGAGAATGTGGTGATTTTCCACTTGGAAAGCCCGTGGATTGCTGACGGTGACAGAGTGGTAAATGAGTGATGTTCTATACCTCTTTGTTTTATAGCTGTCACTATAAATTAGGAAAAACTGACATGAATTTTGCAGTCCCTACAAGCTAATTTATGAATCACAACGTTAAAGTCTTAAAATGCACCCCATATTTCTTTGAATATTTTTATACTATTTTACTTGCCAACTTGTAAATGCAGAATGTACATTTCCAGCCTAGTGTAACTTTGCCCACCTGACCCTTCACTGGTAATGGAACAGTAGTCGTATTCCCTTAATTCAAATTCTTTTTTCCTTGCTCTCTTTTTTCATAGCCTATGTAAACATTTTTAGCACATAGAATCTTTACTAACTGCCAGAAGGCAGACATTGTGTCATTTTTAGGCTAAGACACTGCTCACAAATAAAGGCTTTATCTATAGGATCCTCTTTGATGATCTTTATTTCAGGATCTTTCACAATAGTTCACTAAGTTGTTTATGTTGTTCTGTTTTTGACAACCTGTTTATGGATATTTTATTGTTGGTGGATGTATTATTAATGTGGTAAAATTGGATTATTCAGTATTAGCAAATAGCTCTAATTTAGCCATAATACTTTCATTCTGAAGGTTCAGATCTTAAAAAGTGTTGCTTAGATTTTTTTCCACACTAAAGTCTGTATCAAACTTCCCCAAACATATTAGAGAAATGCAGCAGATTGTGAGAGCTTGAACACAGGGTGAAAAACTTTATTTTTTATATTCTTTAATCAGTTTCAGGTTCTATACTGAGTCTCCATGTGGCAACATAGTAGCTGGAACTCCACAGCTTCAGGGGAATATATATTATATACCCTGACTGCAATTCACTTGCTGTATAGCCATGAGAAGTCTCTTAAAAATATTTGAACCTCAAAAAAAAAAAATATATATATATATATGTTTCCTAATATATAAACCGGTAATATATAATGCATAAAATAGCATATAATCATAATTATAAATATTTATTATATTATAATAACATATCCACAAAGAATTTATTATTTCTGCCAGAAGGAGAAAACAAATACCAAATGATTTCACTTACATGTGGAATGTAAAACAAAACAAAATAAAACAAAGTGAACAAAATAGCCATACACTCAAACACACTGAGAAGTGACTGGTGGTTACCATGGAGGAGGGGTTAAGGTGGGACGGTGAAATAGATGAAGGGGAGAAAGAGGCACAAAATCTCAATCATATTATAAGTTGGTCACCAGGATAGTGGGGCAGCAGGGAGAATATAGCCACTGGTCTGTAACATCTTTCTATGTCAACAGATAATAACTATATTAGGTGGGGTTAGGATTTAATAATCTGTGTAATGATTGAATCACTCTGTTTTATGCTTGAAACCAATATAATATTGTATATCAACTATACGTCAATAAAAATAAATAGAATTATTATTTCTAAAATAGTTCAAGTAGAAGAAGTACTCAAAATGGTAAGTATGGTTGAAGAAAAGTAAATATGAATTATGAATCACTGACAAGATGATGAAACAGGTGATCCCTTCATAATTTCCATTTTAATTCCTTAAATGTTTCTTTTAAGACTACACAAGAACAGGTGAAAGGAAAATGTAAAATTTTGCATTTGCTAATGTATTTGTTCCAAACAGTAAGAAATATACAAATTATTAACTGGTATGAATAGAAATTGAAAACAGTCTACCTCTTTACTTGGAGACTGGAAAGTGTAAGGTGGAAACCCTCAAAGAAAAATTTACCTGGTAATACTAGCATATTTAACAAGGGTTCTTGTCTCTGAACGATTGTAAGTACAAATGATCTTTTTTCATTTCTGCAAAATCTTAAAGATGCAGTTTTCAACCTGAAAGTTTTAAAGATGTATTTTGTTCATTCATACGTTTATTCATGTGTATTCACACATACATTGACGTAATATTGATTTTGTAATTAAATCAATCTTTAAAAAGTGTTTTAGGGTAAATTATAGAAACTGCCATCTGGATGTTATAGTATCAATCATGAAAAAACTTCTTATATGCTCTTTTATAATATTCTATAAAAATGCCCTAGTATTATAACTGCAGCATAAGGGATTGGATACAAATTTTATTTTATGAAAGATATTCACTTATTTAATGTGCACCAGAATTAATATGCACCATATTCACTTATTTAATTGCTCCAGAATTTATACCACAGTGTTTGGCAAGGGAAAACATTAGGCAAACTTTTGTTAAAACATTAAGGGAAAATAATGTATATAAATCTTCATTTACATTATATTAGTAAAAGAAAATACACCATATTTAAATTTGTTGAAATATAAATTAGTGTCTGCATGCATATTATAATATAAATACGAATTTTTGCCTGAAACTGTGCGCAGCATGCCCAGCTGTTCCGTCCTTCCCGTGTTGCTGGTATCGATTCTGTTTGGTGCTGTGTTCCTCTTGCTAGGTGCTCTTTGGATTGTTATAATATCTTGCTAAGCCTAATGAGGCTAGAATGAATAGAATGTAATCTAGTCAGTGCAGTGAATAAAAACTAAGAGATTGGTCCCAGTATGTGAGTAACTTCCCTATCTATATTTCCTATTCTATTGTCCTTTACAGTCTCCCTCAAAATAATTAAGCAGTTAAGGAGGGAAAGTGGAGATAATCGTAAAGTGAAGAAGAGGAAGAGGGGAAAATAAGTAATAATAAACTACTCACAAGTTAATACTGTCTTTTTTTAGCGTAGGCAATCCAGGATTTCTGGGAAAAGTCCAGTGATATTTGAGATGCAAGAAGTATGAGTGAATCATATTTTGAAGTTTGTGAGATCCTGTCAATAAATGCTCTGTTTTGTAAAAAGAATGTCCTGTTTAGTTTATTTAAAAATATTATTGGAAACCCCTGAGAGAACAACCCTTGTCATCCATAATAACCAGTGCCCAGGAGTGATATCACAGTGATAACTAGATGTAGATGGTAAGGGAACAGGACCTTTTCCATGTAAGTACCTTGTGTATACCAATAAATATTGACATATTTGAACCTGTGAAAATAATTGCTAAAGTTTAATGAGACAGTACTTTAAACAGAAGGAAGATTGCTGTTTCCATAATATCTCAGGGCTTCCTGTACCCAGATACTTGGTTAAACATTGTCATAGATATTTCTGTGAAGGTGTTTCTTGATGAAATTAATATGTATGCGAAAAGACTTTGAATCAACCAGGCTGTCCTTCATAAGATGCTCGTCCTCAAGCAGTCCGCTGGAAGGCTCGAGGACCTCCCCCGGGAAGAGGACCGGTCAGCCGGCGGCCTCAGGCTCCTGCTGCCACCCCACCTCTTCCTGTGTCCCCAGCCTCCGGGCCCACTCGGCACAGTTTAGACTTGTCAAGGCTCCACAGTCTTGTAAACCAATTCCTTAAAATATTTGTTAAGCCAAAGATCTTAAACAACACAATTCCAATAATATAATGGAGAAATGTAGAGCCTTTGCACAGTATAATACTATTAGGAAATTACTATGAGTGAACTACATCTTCACCTAACAATAGAGTTGAATTTCCAACACATTTTTGAGTGAATGAGGCCACACATGAGTATTTACCAAATACTACCTTTTGTATAACATTCAAAAACCAAGGAAAACAAGCATGTTAGTAGGGAGGATAAAGATATTTGGGTGGTTGTCAGTATTGTATCTATTGACCAGGGTGCTCATTTAGTGGACTATTAATTTTAAAACATTCTGAATGCATGATATCTTCAATTAAAGTAACAAACACAAATTTTTATATGCTATCCTGGGCATGTAACCATTTTTATGAGGTTGAAAAGGTTTCTCTACCTCAATGACTCAACATATTACACATAGCTATATATCATATCATGAAAACATAACACATGTGTGCTTGAATTCTTCATTGATGGTATTCAATGGGTGTATGATTATGTTTATGTGAACATTATCACTTTTAACTGGACACATCCTTTGTTCCAGGGATGATTTTGGAGTTCTCCATACATTTTTGGTAAGATTATGACACAATGAGTCGGTATTGTGATCTTTGACTTTAGATATAAGAAAATTGAATAACGGAATGGCTGAATAATAGGTCCCCAAATTTACAAATTTGCAACTGGATGTAGATGTGTACCAAGTATTTATTAAACATCACAATTGGTTTCAATAAGTAAGGTACCAACACAATTTTAATGCTATAAAAATATCTCATTAGCATACTGGGAAATTATGAAATTTTGAACCTCTGTACATTTTGTCTCAAAAATTTCTTGAATTTTATGATCACTTTCTAAAAGACCAAGCAAATGAAAAATGTTCTTCGTATTGCATATAAAAGACACCTAATTGCATGTTTCCCTATTTGTTTGAAGAAATAGTTTGTATGATAAATTTTATTGAGATTTATAATTGGATTCACTGAAATTTTAAAGTGAAATGCAAAACATCTGGTTTTAATTCATGGAACCAAACGAGCTTTCTAAATTTGAGCATTTTATTGAGAATGAATTTTCTCACACATGACATTGAATTTGACCTTTTTCCTAAAGGTCAGCCAAAGCACAACTGACAGAACCTCAGAAATAAATACAATAATAAGCCAATAATATTGGAGTTTTAAAACATATGTTCACAAAAACGTTGCTGTAATAATGCCACAGATTAAGTAGACAAAGATAAGCAAAACAGATTTGATAGACACATAGACACATATACAGAGAAAGAAAATAGATTATTTGATATACTACAAGGAAAATATACACATATGTATATTGGTGTGATCTTTTTCAAAAAAGGGGTTGTATATTTTCTGCTGGGTGTTACATTTTCTCTCAATCTCTTTCTTCCCTTCTCTTTTCTCTTGTTCACTTCATATATAAAATATGTCAAGGTATTCAGATGGCCAACAGGCACATGAAAAGATGCTGCACATCGCTAGTCATAAGAGAAATGTAAATTGAAACCACTATGAGATATCACCTCACACCAGTTAGGATGGCCGCCATTGAAAAGACAAACAACAACAAATGCTGGCGAGGATGTGGAGAAAGAGGAACACTCTGACACTGCTGGTGGAAATGTAAATTAGTACAACCATTGTGGAAATCAGTATGGAGTTTCCTCAAAAAACTAAAAATAGAAATACCATTTGACCCAGTAATTCCACTCCTAGGAATTTACCCTAGAATGCAGCAGCCCAGTTTGAAAAAGATATATGCACCCCTATGTTTATCACAGCACTATTTACAATAGCCAAGAAATGGAAGCAACCTAAGCGTCCATCAGTAAATGAATGGATAAAGAAAATGTGGTATATATATACAATGGTATATTATTCAACCATAAGAAGAAAACAAATCCTACCATTTGCAACAACATGGATGGAACTAGAGGGTATTATGCTCAGTGAAATAAGCCAGGTGGAGAAAGACAAGTATCAAATGATTTCACTCATCTGTGGAGTATAAGTACAAAGCAAAAACTGAAGGAAAACAGCAGAAGACTCACAGAACCCAATAATGGCCTAATACTTACCAAAAGGAAACGGACTGGGGAAGATGGGTGGGAAGGGAGGGGTAAGGGGGAAAAAGGGCTATTACAATTAGCACACATAATGTAGTGGGGGTGGGGGCGGGGGTGCGGTGGGAGGATACGGGGAAGGCAGTATAACACAGAGAAGACAAGTAGTGATTCTATAACATCTTAGTACGCTGATGGACAGTGACTGCATTAGGGTATGTGGTGGGGACTTGATAATAGGGGGAGTCTAGTAACCATAATATTGGTCATGTTATTATATATTAATAATAGCAAAATAAAAAAAATTCATAGTCAAAAAAATATGTCAGGGTAGTAACTGTATGGTTACAATCTGCTAGACAACTTGCTTATTTTTGCCAATTTTATCTATTAGTTTCACAGAGCATAATATTAAGAGAGCTAGTAATGGCAGTACTGTATCAAATTATAAAATTCTGGTAGTTGTAGTTACACTAATATTATATAGATCATGTAGATAATAAATAAAATCCCAGGCCTCTCTTCTCTTCTACTCCCTGGTCCCAGTGTCATAAAACTGTAAGAGACTATCCTTTGTGGCTCCCTCAGAAGTGATGTGACTTCCACATCTGTGACGATCCTTCTGATGTTGACCAGGGAACCACTCCATGCAGGAAAACGAAAACGGAACAGGGTGGAGTACATGCTTTGTTACCAGCTCACTTAAACCCCTAACAAAGTCCTCTCAATTTCTCTCTGAGCTGAATATGGTGGTTATAAATAATTATATTTAACAGAAGATTGAATTCATCTCATTTGCCCATGTCAAGACAGACACAGTCATCTGGCTTCTTAGAAACATGATATTATCTCTGAGATTCAAACAGATGACACCAAAGAAAACTTTGAACAATGAAGATTGCCTGTATGTTCCCTAATTTTATTATTTTGTTAACTTTCATCATTTAAACACATTCTTTGGTTACACTTTTTCTAGCTCTTCACCATTTCGATTCCCCTCCCTTACTTGGCACCCACTCAGCAGGGCTCTAGAGGTCATTACTTGCTTGAAATCACCCCTGGCAGCTGGCCACAGTGGACTCACGAGGACTGTGTTCCCAGAGGCTTTGAAGGTAATGACACAAATGTCAACATCTTTTGATAAAAAGGCATGACTGGCCTATTTCCACAAACTAAAAATGGTGCTTCTTTACATCTGAAGAAGTTCTCAAGTCATGTCTGTGCAGAAAGATTTGATTTGGAAAACCTCACAAGAAACCCTTGATCCCGCTTAGCAAATAACATACAGTATTTAAGAGTAAGTACTTTGTAGTTACTATTTTTGTTAATGTCTCCCCACATTCCTCCTTTCCCTTTACTTACTTACCATATACTTGGCAAAGTCTCAGAACTGAAAAAAGTTTGAAAGGGGACTAAGAAGATCATCAATATTTGTGTAAAATCATATAAAATAGTTGGATTCTATATCTACATCTATATCTATACATATATAACTAAATAAATCAAATTATAGTAATATTTCATAAAAATTTTAGTAATATGTGGTAAGTAGCTCTATAGGATCTCCTTCCTTTTACCAGCCATGATATAAAATATTTTTCACTAAATGGATTTCAGGATTTTGTTCAATGTCTTCTCTTTTAGGCATTTCTAGTAGAGTAAAAAACATATTTTGAAAGAAATCTATAAAATGTTATAGAACTTATTCCAATTAGAGATACTTGATCCTCAAATATATGAAGATTGATGCTAAACCAGCAGTTATAGAACAATGCAGATCTTATATCTACCTTAAGTTTGCATCTTCTAATTTTTTTCAACTATATTTGACTACTAGTAGAAAATTAAAATTAAAATATTTGAATCGTACTTTCATTATGGAATCAAAATAAAAGAGTTTACAGTACATGGTTACTGACTTTAGCTAAAGTTACATGGATATATTCATTTCTAATAGATAATTAATGAAGCGTAGACATGGGTGGGCTCTGGTTTAAAAAGGCTAAGTTCTTACACACAAGAACCCAAATATCCTAAATGAATATAAAATACTAGATGTTGGATTTCTGTATAAGTAGTAATGGCCAACTTACTACATAAACTGCTATTTAATTTAACTGTATAAATTACTATGAAATACATTTTAAGTAAATATTTTGATATCCAAATAGTAACAATATCATAATAATCTATATAAAATTATTGTCTATTATATAAATTCATAAAAATCTGGGTGTATTAAATACTATTTCTCTTCTCCAATATTAAATTGTTCTACATTTTAAAATTGTCACCATTCATCTCATTTATCAAGAGATTAAGAAAATAAATCCTTTTTATTTATATGCCTTTAATTCATAATCTATAGGAAATTTAGTTATAGTTACAATGGAAGGTGTATTTAGATGTTTATTTAGAACACGGCATAAAGTTTTAAAGAGTAAATTTTGTTTACTGCATACAGGCTATGTATATCATGAATTATCTTAGAATTTAAGACTTCTGTCTTTGAACTTATTGTGATATTCAATCTAAGGAAATACACTGAAACAATGAATCAGCTATTCTCATCTTTTCATCTTTTCATTCTTGGGTCTTTTAAAAATCCTTTAAGCATTTATCATAATATACATATACTCATATGTGTGTGTATGCAATATGAAGTGTATGCAGATACTGAAGTGCACTTCCAGAAGCATATTTATCATTTGCAAACATAAATAAATTTACTTGAAAATTTCTCAAAATTTTGTAAATAGTCAGTTTTTTAACATGGAGAATGGTTCTTTAATTATAATCTGTAAACTCTCAGCTCAAATAATCCTCTGAAGGCATAGAGAGAAGAATTATACATTTATTATTTTAAAACGAACAATATGAAGGGTGTAATTCTTTTACCCTTAACAATTACACAGTAAAGGAAAGCCCTTTAATCATACTCTATTAATATTTCTGGAATTTAAGGATGTTTTAATTTATCTTTATTGCTATTTATCTTTTAATTCTACTTATTTTTTTTTTATTTGCAGCTCCAAAATTTTTTTTTCACTTGTAAATTTCCCTGTATTGGTTTTCATACCATGTATTTCAGGTGGTTTTAGTTCTGACTTAGTCTGAAATGTTTATGGTTAACTTAAAAAAAGAGTGAGCTGTTTTTGTTAAAAATCTGACAGAATGAAAGGAAAATTTATTTTTTATTTGTTGAAAAATTGAGGTCTCAACTAAGAATAAAATGGTTGTTTATATACTTCTTTCTCTCATATTTCATGCTTACATGTGACTTCTGCTTGGGGGTTTGTAATCTAATGTTTTGCTATGATACTTATGGATGAAAAATGGTCAATAAAGACATTATTAAATTATACTTTTGTCACATAAAGAGTGCATTGATTAATTTCAAATGATTCAGACTAATGAACACTTCATTAACTTATTTTGGTGAGACCAATAATAGGTAGCTTATTGAAAAGGCACTTCTATGATACTTTGGAGATTTACAAACTATATCTTACTTTTCCATTCAATATGTGGATAAGGGATAAGTCTGACAAATTTCTTATGATTTATCAAGGACCAACTGTTTTTTGAATTTTTAAATACTTACTTACTTGAAATTTTAAGTATTATATTTTACCCTCACTAGACTCAAGAATAAAAAAAAGCAACATTTTCCTTTTTCCACTAAAACCCGTGTAAGGAAAAGTTATTAAATAGTTGTGTGTAATCAGTAAAAAAAAAAAGTTTAATCACATAACCACATAGAATTCTTATTTATCAAGCCTTAATTCACGTAGACCAATGTCTTCTGAAATAACTCTAGTGAAGACCACTTTTACCATTCCTCTAAAGGTTTTCTGGCTGATTATTTGTAAGAATTAAAATAAAATTCTAGAAAAAAGAATAGTCAAAAATGACATGTAAAATATTAGCACACTGATCCTACACATGTATATCATGGTATTGCCACCATGATCTAAAAGTGTGTAAAGTCATAATCTCAATTTCTGTGCATATTATTTGAAGTCTAGTTTGAAGCATATACTGACAATAATCCACAGACCATATTTTGCAGAGCAATGAGCTAACCTCCACTGTATCAACATCTAGGTAATATGTGCTATAATCCTAATAAAATTTAACAACTACGATTGAGAATTTGCTTTGTTTTTAGAGTTTATATTTAAGAACTACTAAAATCATCATTAAAATAGTAAACCTCACAGACTGCATAATTTTAAGTAAAGTAAAAAGCACTGTATTTCATTACCAGAGGATGGGACTGGGGATTCCCATCCTTAGCACTTTGCTGTGATCACAACAGAGTAGTGGTGATAATTTGAGCAAATAAGGGAATGATAACAGTCATTTTCTACACACAAAGCCCAACTATATAAAATATAAGGAAACATATTCAAAGACAATATTTTGGGTAATTTCATAAATTGCTTTTATGAATATCTTTCATGGTTCATGCCTTTTGTTCTTCAGATCCACCACTCTTACCTAAATGGCCAATTGCTCAACGGTGACCGAGTTTCTCCTGGCGGGCTTTGCTGACGGGAGAGAGCTGAGTGTCTTGCAGGTCGTATCATTCCTATTAATATACTTGGCCACCTTGTTAGGGAACCTTCTCATTATTGCTGCCACTACTTTTGACCAGAACCTTCACACACCCATGTACTTCTTCCTCAGGAACCTGTCCATCTTAGACATGTGCTTTGTTTCCGTCACTGTCCCCAATGCCTGTGTCAACTCCCTCACTGACAACAGGGTCATTTCAGTGGCTGGGTGTGCAACCCAGGTCTATTTGGTTATTTACTGTGTGTATGTGGAGCTTCTGTTCCTCACCGTCATGGCCCGTGACCGCTATGTGGCCATCTGCCAGCCCCTCCGCTACCCTGTCATCATGAACCACCAGTTCTGTGTCTGGACAACACTGGTCTCCCTGCTCAGTGGTCTCGCCTATGCAGGTGTGCACACAGGGAACACATTCCGGCTGCCTTCTGTCAGTCCAATGTGGTCCATCAGTTCTTCTGTGACATCCCTTCTCTGCAGAGGCTCTCATGCTGCGATACCTTCATCAGTTTTCTCTTAATTCTGATGTCTGCCATTGTGGTTTGTGGTGGCTGCTTTACCTTTATCACCATGTCATACATTCAAATACTTTCCACTGTGCTGAAGTTTCCAACCAGAGAGCGAGGCAAGGCCTTTTCCACCTGTGTCCCTCACATCACTGTGTTTTGTGTCTTCCTCACTTCTCTCATCTATGTGTACCTAAAGCCTTCAGTAACCTCTTCTATGATTCAGGACATGATTCTTTCTGTGCTGTATACTATAGTTCCTCCATTCTTGAATCCTATCATCTACAGTCTTAGAAATAGACAGGTAAAGAAAGCTGTAAGCAAAGTAATATTAAGAAAGTGTCATTCAGGGAAATAATAAAGGTAAATTTCAGATTTACCCCAATTTAATTGAATGAGATTCAAATTTCTATAAAATAACTCCTTGTTTGGGTTTTACATATTAAATTGTTCATTCTAAAATCATTTTGTAAAGACATAATATAATTAATCTTATAAAATTATAATTTTGTGTTTTATATTACCCTTTCCATTTATCCTATATAGTATCATATTTAACAACTGCCTGTTTTAATAACTGGATATGATCAAAGTTGAAGTGAATCATTTGAAATTAGATGTTTGTGATTTTTCAAGTAATAATATAATTAATACCCTGAAGGAATTTTCAAGTAATAAAATAAGGAAGTAGGTAACAAGGTTTATCATCTCAATTTATTCCGTGGGATATAAAATAATTCTAGATAGAAAAAAAAAGTGGTATTTAACTAGAGAAATTCATGCATGGGGAAATTAAAAATGAAATCCAATATAAATAATAGGGCATGACATATACGGAAGAAAAACAAGTATATAACACTTTAGAATGTGAAATCAAATGTTCACAAAATGGACTAACCAAACTGTGACTCTAGCCTTCCCACTTACATGACTGATGAATTACCTGTTACTTGATGGAAAGTACCATTAACTCCCTTGACTGAGTTTCTGTACATTTATTTCAGCAACTCCATGCTAAATGACCCATTCTGGGGAGAAAAGCCTTGTTGCTGGACTACAAGCCAACATTTCTTTTTATCTTTCAGATTTGTTGCATGTTATGTGTTTATATGAGCATAGTGTCATGTCTGAAAATTCTGGATTAGCCAATAATTTTTGACATTGTTATTAATGTGTATCAATTACTAAGTTTATTTTCTTTTTTTAGTACAATAACATAAATCTTTATCTGTTCTTGATGTCTAAAATCTTTTGTAAGTATATCCTCCTCATGGATAAATAACTTAGTTTTCCCTCAACTTTTCATTTTCCAAACTACCATACAATTCTGCCTCAAATTCACAACTACTTTGGTACATGCTCAGGATCAAGTTATCTAAGAAATCTTATATAACAAACAAAATGAGAAATAAAGCTGTTAATATAAAACCGTAAGTGAATCAAAAATATTCATTTCGGGAAATAAATTTTGATCTTCAAAATTAAATGTTAGAAAAAGGAGGAAAGTGTAAATGACTTCGTTATGGAGAAAAAAACAGGTACCTAAATATTTGGGAGAGTAATAAATAGGTATCCAAAACTTAACAGTCAAGAAAATATTTGCCAGTGAAATGATTTATTGAATGGAGAGCTGGCTGGGAAATCTCAGAGATGCTGAGTGCTACACGTGGGTCGATCAAGGTGCTTATACTAACTGCGGGCCTGATAAAGTAGAATGGCTCAGGGGTGCAGTTGTTACATACAACAAGTCCTACTGTTCTTTGGCCAGGTTAGAGCCTTCTGATAGTAAATGCTTTCTTGCTTTAACCAGTTGTGTTCTCCATACGTGGGCTGTATCGTTTATACTTGGTGGAAGTCACTGAGATTTTCTATTTTGCTGAGGAATTCATATACTAAGGGGAATTGATACCTCTTTATCAAGCTTTTATTTAATGTTTTAAATTCTTAAATGAGTCCCTTTCTCTATGGTAATTCTTCTTTCTTCATCACAAGACAGGAAATAGAGAGAATGTTTTCAGTATATTTCTCAGTAGTTGGAAGTAGCTCATTTTTTCCAGAGGGAAAGTCTCAGGCACCATTATTCCAGAGAGGCTTAGGAAGGGGACAGTGATTGGCAGTTGCTACAGGTGACTGTCATGGCATGTATTCACCTGATTTCACTCTATGTTATGTGATATGTCTGACCACACTGAGCCAATACGTTTGAGTTTATTTTCATATGCATAAGTGTCTCTCACCATTTGTATTTGGTCTTAGCAAATGTTAAAGAAGGAGGAACAATTGGGTTAAATATACCTTCTAATGACATCATGAAAATGTGATCTTGTGGTAGGATATTTTAACTTCATAATTATTTTTATTGTGTCAATATGCTTAACATAAAATTTACCCATTTTAACCATTTTTTAAGTGCACAGTTGTGTGACATTATGTATATTCACAGTACTGTGAAGTCAACACCACCATTCGTCTGTAAAACTCTTTTCATCTCACAAAATTGAAATGCTGTACCCATTAAACAACTCCACATTCTCTCCTGCCTCTGGTCCCTGACAACCACCATTTTATTTCCTTTCTTTTTTAATGTAACCATTCAGTGTCTCATATAATTGGAATCCTATATATCCGTCCTTTCGTAACTTATTTTTTACACTTAGCATAATGCCTTTGTTTTATTCAAGTTAAAGAATGTTTGAGACTTTCCTTCATTTTTAAGGCTGAATAGTGTATCATTGTACACACAATGCCACATTTTTTTTTATCTGTTCATATGAAGATAGTAACCTAAGTTGTTCAAACTTTTGGCTCTTGTGAATAATGCTGCTAGAACATGGATGTATATGTATCTCTTGGTCTGTTTCAATATTGTGCTTATATACCTAGAAATGGAATTGCTGGATCATATGGTATTTCTACATTTAATATTTTAGGAAATGCTAGTATTTTCTCCATAGTGGCTGTACTATTGACACCAGGAATGCACACAGCTTTCAATATCTCCACGTCCTAGTGAACACATTTTATTTTCTGCTATCTTGTTTGTTTTTGGTTTTGACTGTTATCATCCTAATGGATTTGAGGGTCAGAATAGTAGGTTTTGTTATGACTGTAAAACATTTTTTAAATGCAGCATTCTTATGCATGACTCCTCCTCCCCTACAACGGCTGCGCCCCCAGGAAAGCAGAACCATGGAAACCAGTACTTCCTGCGGCCTGAGAGATCTGGTCATCTGCTCAACATACACACACACTACAACATATCAGCTATTTTGAGAAGCTAGCTGCGTACAGGTGTTAGAACCCTCAAATATAATTTAAATCCAGCCCAGATGGCAGACTTCTTTCTCTTTCACAGGCTTACTGTATGGAACAATATCACCAGTTACAACACAACTAATTTTGTAAATTACTTCTGATGTATGAGATTTTTCATATCCAAATATATCTAAATTCACAATAGAAAAAAGATATAAAAAACACTTTTCTTACATGATATCATCTGTAATATTTTATTGCATATGGCTTAAAAATGTATCATTCATGACCGAGATTGTTATGTAATACTTAAACAATATTAATAATGTTAATAATTTTATACATATAATTCTGTTATCTCAAAATTGGTTGGTTAATATACTTCACTTGTAAAAGAACACTATTACAAATAATATTGATTGAGAGCCAAACAGAGAAATTATTTTTTCACCAATATGAAGTGTCATAATTGCAGCTGGTTAATAGTGTTAGCAAAATATCCTGCTATATGATGTACCTCCCTGTATTCTAGAAAAACGAAGCAAAGTTCTTTGTATATAATTTTTGATATAGGTGCAGCTTATTGAATTATAGATGAATCCCAAATGAAGGATTTTTCATAATTAAGATGACCTTTAAATACAATATGTTTTATATCTAAAATTAACAAACTATTCAAAGTTAACTATTTATAGACATCAATCTTGATTAATGTGTTAGGGTGTTTTATCTTCCATTAATATATTTTGCATAAAGGAAGTAGGTAACATCAGTAGATGGAATAAATTAAATCTACTGGAGAGTCTTTAACACTTCATTTTTCTATAATGTCAAAGAATACAAAACTATTGAAGACAAACAACAATAATATCAGTAAAATCTTTAAAAGACTTTTATAGCATTTTAATAATGTATATAACTGTCAAATCACTGTGTTGTATGTTTGAAACCACTATAATGTTGAATATCAACAAGCTTCAATAAAATTTGTTCAAAAACATACTCTAAGAAGCTCTTTTTAGCTATTCTCAACTAGCTCTTTTATAAGAAACTGGAATGTTTCAGGGATTATTTTTTAAAGACTACATCAGATAACACACATTTATTTTAATATGTACATCAATACCTAGCCTTCCTTTTTTTGTGGAATTAAGATATTGAAAGATCTCATTCACTGAGTTCCCCATGGAACACTAAATTATTTTACCCTGAATGATGAGTTTTTATCTTCATAAACATTCTCCCACCACAAGGATGTGAGGGGCAGAGCGGATGAGGCCTCTTCTTGCTCTTCTCTTGTTTAAAACTTGAGCACATTAGAAAATATGCAAACATAAGACATGGTGGTAATTTCAAAGCAACCACCATGAAACACCATCACAGAGGAAAGAATTACAATTTTGCCAATGAAGTGCCAGAGCAGTAGTTTCATGAGAGAAGGGATATCTTAACAGAAATGATGGCCATGTTGGACTGACAGAAAACAACCAAAATGTATCATTAAGATGAACTCATGAGTAGAGCACAGCACTGAGAGTGACTCCAGTGTAGTCTGGAAACAGACATTGGGATTCATGATGAGAGAGCAACGGCCAGGCTGGCAGATGGACATGCAGCTACCACAAGCCGTGGCAGTAGGTCCACTGAGAAAGACACCAGGAAGACATGGACTGCACATCCAGCCATGGACATCACCCACTGTCACACAGAAAGATGACAGAGGCCTTGTGTGCAGTGGCATAAGAGCAGCACATCCAGGGCGGATAGACACCTAGGGAAGACATACACGGGGACATGAAGCCTCTGGTCAAGGGTGTTTACAGCAACAGTGAGAGGTTCCCCATCAACCATCTTCTCAGATCATAATGTGATAAAACTAGAAATCAGTTAAATTAAGAAAACAAAGGGATACCATCAAACAGGTCAGTATATGCATCATGGAGTTCCTAGTAGGAGAAGAAAGAAGAAGTGACAGAAATCTTAATGAAGAAATGGCCGAAAGTTTCCAAAATTATGGGAACAAAATGCATATCAGATTCAAAAAACCAGACTCCAAATAGAATGAAAGAAAATAAATCTACCCTATATTATATTATAGTGAAAAAGTCAAATGTCAAAGAAAAAAAGAGAGTTTTGAAAGCAGGAAGAGAAAAGCCACTCATCACATACAGGGATCCCCAAAATAGTAGCAGTTTTCTCAGCAGAAAACTCTGCACCCCACAAGGACCTCACGAACAAAAATGAAACAAAAGCTTCCAGGCAAGAAAACTTTATCTGACAAAACAACCCTTCAAAATGAAGGTAAAGACTTTCCCAGAAAAAGAAGAGCTAGGAAAGTTCATTGCTTTGCCTACCTTAGAGAAATTCTAAAGAGAGTCCTTCAAGTTGAAAGGATGCATTGAAAATATAAAATCAGTTTAAAGAAACTATATAGACAAATAAACAATACTATGATATTACAACAGTGATGGATAAACTACTTTAAATTCTAGACAGACATTAAAGTACAGAATTATCTAAAAAACCTATAAGAGCATGTTAATGGGTACATAATATAAAATGTCTAAATTTGTGACACCCATAACAGAACAATGGATACAGGATATAAAATGTCTACGTCTGTGACATCCATAATATGAATTGTGTGTGAGGGGAGCAAAATACAGATGTTCCTTTAGTGGCAGGAGCTATGCATAAGTCATATGCAGGGACACAGTAGTTAATAAATTTACAGTGTTTACAATAAGAAGCAGAAAAATGGTGCTTACATATCAATGCAAATATTGTAAATATCAGAATAGTTGTAAAAACTGTTTAAAAGTTTTATTTCCATTCATGCCATGTGGCATATTCATCTGTCCTCAGTGACACAGCCATGTGTCATATCTCCCTTGGTGGAAGCTTCTATCTTAGGTGACTTCATCTTCTACTTGTGCAGTTCTTACATGCTCTAACTTATTTATGGAAAACTAATTCTCTATATCTAGCCAGTGCATCCTGTTGTTAGGAAAAATGATGAGTCTATTGATTACCAAGTTAAGGGACTATGCCATCTTGAAAAGCTTTGATAGTATCTTGTGGTGGGGGAGATAAGTCTAGGCTTTATTGAAAATTAGAAATTTTCAAAAATGAAAGGCTTGATTATGAATGGTTAAGGATAAACATACAACTGTCCAGGACTGATGGAAACAGTAAGGTGGGGGTTTTGAGATGAACATTATTAAAATAATCTTAGGGAATAAAATGTTTGCTATTTTCTGTTGAAGAGTTAATGAGTCTCTCAGAAATCTCTTGTAATAAAATATCAATTAAACCACTGGCATAGACAGGAGATTCCTGGAGAAAACAGACAATGCTAATGAAGACAGGTGTATAGCTCAAATTCATCCCAATATGGTTAATAGGGGTAGGTTTTGTTCTTGGTGCTATGGCTAAATATGAGGGTAAATGGTTTTCCAATCTGAAACTAGTTAATTTTATTTTTCCAATATTTCTAAAAAGATTACTTCTCAACAATGATTTTACGTTCAAACCCATGGTGTACTATTATGTATAACAAGTTGACATTGTTAAATATTATATGTTCAAGTGAATTCTTCATGAATAAAATTCTGAAGAGTAATTAGATATTATATTTTCTTATATAATATATGATTAAATGTTCAGTAACAACTAAATTATTTTCAAATAATGGATCATTGTCTTCTCCAACTCCATGGGCTTGATTTAGTCTGTCTTCAAAGTCTGAGAATTAATTTCAATCATCCACATGATACCAAAAATTACATTCTAACTAAAATAGTTTAATTCGAGCAAGTAAGAACAAGTCTTGTAGCTTACCCTTCATTATCCTGTAACATCTATGTCTCTGGATAATTCCAGAATAGAGGAGGTCCTTGAAGAACATACTTTCCACAAGGTAGTAATTCTCAAATTCTGTTCAAGTCAAGTTGGTGTCTAGGGGATAAAATTGGAATCAGCCTCCTGGGTTAGGTAAGAATAATACATGTGTTTCATGTCTCTTAAGAATATTTTTGATTCTTAAAAGGATATTTCATAATGTCATTCTTAAATAAAATGTTTCACACTTTGCTTGTAGGCTGTAAATTCTTTCAGAATACTCTTTCTGAAGATCACAATGCTCTGGCCACCTTCAGTGAGTGACTGCAGATTTCGTTTCAGAAGAACGTTAACACCGTATATGAATCCCAGCCTATTCTTCTTACCCGTCCTGGGTCTCTCCTTGATTTTCTGTTTCAGAATCTTTTTCAACAAAAGGATGGTTCATACAAGTTCAACGCAGTAGTCACAGCATGTAAAACGTCTGAGGTAAGCTAAGAAGATTATATCCAAGAAGTAAGTAAAAACTACTTTGTACATGAACCTTAAGGGATTGGAAAATCCCAAATCTACTTAATAGACCCATGGATCTTTCAATTATTCAGTTTCAGTGGTTTTGTGTTGCACTGTTTCAAATTGCTTCTTGCACATAGTTCTCCAGTTTTCACAATTTGATGCCTAAAATAGGAATTGCCTTTGCATTTATTGCTATGTTAAATACAATGATTATTGAGCTACCCCTAAGAATTTATCTTGCTATTAGCATGGTCAAAAACTTTGTTGATATCTCAGCTATTTTTTATTTTGAAATGGGAGACTCTGCCAGCTACTTCAGAGGAGGAATTTAGTTCCAAAAAAAGGCTGAATAATTACAGTATTAGAGTAATTATAATATTTAAATTTTCAAATTCTGTTTTTTTATACTGTAATACATCTCACTTTCTTCTCCCAAGATCAAGTTTGACCACTTATTACCTTATTTTTCTATTTAATTTTTTATTAAGGTGTTATTGATATACACTCTTATGAAAGTTTCACATGAATAAACAATGTGGTTACTACATTTACCCATATTATCAAGTCCCTACCCAAACCCCAATGAAGTCACTGTCCTTCAGTGTAGTAAGATGCCACAGATTCACTGTTTGCCTTCTCTGTGCTACACTGTTTTACCCGTGATCCCCCACACCATGTGTACCAAACATGGTACCCCTCAATCCCCCCTCCCTCCCTCCCACACCCCTCCCCTTTGGTAACCACTAGTTCCTTCTTGGAGTCTGACTCTGCTACTATTCTGTTCCTTCAGTTTTGCTTCGTTGTCATACTCCACAAATGAGGGAAATCATTTGGCACTTGTCTTTCTCCATCTGGCTTATTTCACTGAGCATAATATCCTCCAGCTCCATACAGGTTGTTGCAAATGGTAGGATTTATTTTCTTCTTATGGCTGAATAATATTCCATTGTGTATATGTACCACATCTTCTTTATCCATTCATCTACTGATGGACTTTTAGGTTGCTTCCATTTCTTAGCTATTGTAAATAGTGCTGCGATAAACATAGGGGTGCATATATCTTTTTCAAACTGGGCTGCTGCATTCTTAGGGTAAATTCCTAGGAGTGGAATTCCCGGGACAAATGGTATTTATATTTTTGTTTTTTGAAGAACCTCCATATTGCCTTCCATAATGGTTGTACTAGCTTACATTCCCACCAGCAGTGTAGGAGGGTTCCCCTTCCTCCACATCCTTGCCAGCATTTGTTGTTCTCAGTCTTTTTTATGCGGGCCATCCTTACTGGTGTGAGGTGATATCTTATTGTGGTTTTAATTTGCATTTCCCTGATGATTAGTGATGTGGAGCATCTTTTCATGTGTCTGTGGATCATCTGGATTTCTCCTTTGGAGAACTGTCTCTTCATATCCTCTGCCCATTTTTTAATCAGGTTATTTGATTTTTGGGTGTTGAGGCATGTAAGTTCTTTATGTATTTTGGATGTTAACCCCTTATTGGATCTGTCATTTCCAAATATATTCTCCCATACTGTAGGATACCTTTTTGTTCTGTTGATGTTGTCCTTTGCCATACATAAACTTTTTAGTTTGATGTAGTCACATGAGGTCATTTCTGCTTTTGTTTCCCTTGTTTGAGGAGATGCATTCAGGAAGAAGTTGCTCATACTTATATTCAGGAGATTCTCGCCTATGTTGTCTTCTAATAGTTTTATGGTTTCATAACTTACATTCAAGTCTTTGATCCATTTAGAGTTTACTATTGTGTATGGGGTTAAACAATAATTCAGTTTCATTCTCTTGCATGTAGCTGTCCAGTTTTGCCAACACCAGCTGTTAAAGAGGCTGTCATTTTCCCATTGTATATCTGTGCTCCTTTATCATATATTAATTAACCACATATGGTTGGGTTTATATCAGGGCTCTATAGTCTGTTCTATTGGTCTATGGGTCTGTTCTTGTGCCAGTACAATATTGTCTTGATTACTATGCCTTTGTAGTAGAGCTTAAGTTGGGGAGCATAATACCCCCAGCTTTATTCTTCCTTCTCAGGATTGCTTTGGCTATTGAGGGTCTTTTGTGGTTCCATTTGAATTTTAGAAAAATTTTCTCTAGTTCGTTGAAGAATGCTGTCAGTATTTTGATAGGAATTGCATTGAATCTGTAGATTTCTTTACGCAGGAAGGCCATTTTGACAATATTAATTCTTCCTATCCATGAGCACGGGATGTGTTTCCATTTATTGGTATCTACTTTAATTTCTCTCATTAGTGTCTTGTAGTGTTCAGAGTATAGGTCTTTCACTGCCTTGGTTAGGTTTATTCCTAGGTATTTTATTCTTTTTGATGCAATTGTGAATGGAATTGTTTTCCTGATTTCTCTCTCTGGTAGTTCATTGTTAGTGTATAGGAATGTGACAGATTGCTTCATATTAATTTTGTATCCTGCAACTTTACTGAATTCAGATATTAAATCTAGTAGTTTTGGATTGGATTCTTTATGTTTTTTTATGTACAATATCATGTCATCTGCAAACAGGGACAGTTTAACTTCTTCCTTGCCAATCTGCATGCCTTTTATTTCTTTCTGCTGTCTAATTGCTTTGGCTAGGACCTCCAGTACTATGTTGAATAGAAGTGAGGAGAGTGAGCATCCTTGTCTTGTTCCCTATCTTAAAGGAAAAGCTTTCAACTTCTTGCTGTTAAGTATAATGTTGATTGTGGGTTTCTCATATATGGCCTTTATTATGTTGAGGTACTTGCCCTCTATACCCATTTTGTTGAGAGTTTTTATCATGAATGGATATTGAATTTTGTCAAAAGCTTTTTCAGCATCTTTGAAGATGATCATGTGGTTTTTGTCCTTCTTTTTGTTGATGTGGTGGATGATGATGGATTTTCGAATGTTGTACTATCCTTGCATCCCTGGAATAAATTCTACTTGATCGTGATGGATGATCTTTTTGATGTATTTTTGAATTCGGTTTGCTAATATTTTGTTGAGTATTTTTGCATCTATGTTCATCAGGGATGTTGCTCTGTAATTTTGTTTTTTTGTGGTGACCTTGCCTGTTTTGGTACTAGAGTGATTCTGGCCTCATAGAGTGAGTTTGGAATTATTCGCTCTTCTACTACTCTTTAGGAAGTCTCCCAGAATGAATGCATTGCATTCTGTTTCTCCTTTTAATTCTGTTAGTATTTGTTTTACATATGTAGGTGCTCCTGTGTTGGGTGCATAGATATTTATAATGGTTATATATTCTTGTAAGATTGACCCTTTTATCATTATGTAATGTCTTTGTCTCTTGTGACTTTGTTTTGACGTCTACTTTGGCTGATACAAGTACTGAAACTCCTGATTTTTTCTCCCTATAGTTGCATGAAATATCTTTTTCCATCCCTTCACTTTTAGTCTGTATATGTCTTTGGGTTTGAAGTGAGTCTCTTGTAGGCTGCATATAGCTGCTTCTTGCTTTTCTATCCATTCTTTGACTCTATATCTTTTGATTGGTGCATTCAGTCCATTTACATTTAGGGTGATTATCAATAGGTATGTACTTATTGCCATTGCAGGCTTTAGATTCGTGGTTACCAAAGATTCAAGGTTAACTTCCTTACAATCTAAGAGTCTTACTTAACTCACTTAATATGCTATTAAAAACACAATCTAAAGGTTCTTTTTTTTTCTCCTCCTTTTTCTTCCTCCTCCATTGTTTATATATTAGGTATCATATTCTGTACTCTTTGTCTATCCCTTGATTAACTTTGGGGAAAGTTAATTTAATTTTGCATTTGCTTAGTTATTAGCTGTTCTACTCTCTTTACTGTGGTTTTATTACCTCTGGTGACAGCTATTAAACTGTAGGAACACTTCCATCTACAGAAGTCCCTCAAAAATACACTGTAGAGATGGTTGGTGGGAGGCAAATTCTCTCAGTTTTTGCTTCTCTGGGAATTGTTTAATCCCTCCTTCAAATTTAAATGATAATCTTGTAGGATGAAGTATTCTTGGTTCCAGGCCCTTCTGCTTCATTGCATTAAATACATCTTGCCACTCCTTTCTGGCCTGTAAGGTTTCTGCTGAGAAGTCTGATGATAGTCTGATGGGCTTTTCTTTGTATGTGATTGTCTCTCACTGCTTTTAGCTTTGGTATTTTACCCTGTTTCGTGAGGTCTGCCTTTTCTCCAGGTGTATGCAGTCTGGCTTAGTCTTCTTTCCTGTTGCTCTTTCAGAAGTAGTTGCATTAATCATACTTTCGTATTATATGTGGTTTAGGAGGAAGCCTCTGTGTCACCTCTCACACCGCCATTTTTAATCCTCTCTGGGAATGTTCATTAAACATTATTATATTTATTGTTTTTCTTTTTCAGTGATCATTTTACCTGTAATTTATATTTTCTTTATAATTATTTACTTGAAAACCTTCTGTGTCTTCAATATTTTTCTTGTGAGTATGCTCTTAGAGAGATCAACTTTAGCCCTTTTACTCCTCCTGAGAGAGTGAACAGTACCTGTGTAAAAACACCCAGGCTTTTAAAAAGTCTGGAAGATTTCACATCCTGGCATTAGCATTCACTTTATCTGTGATGGTAGGCAAATTAATATCCCATACTGCCACATTTTCCTTCTCTGGAAAATTGACATAATACCTGCTTTCTTTAGAAAATTTTGATCATTAATCATATGGATGCACATAGGATGCTTAGAACAGTGTCCTGAAAGTTATAAGTGAATGGTGTCATCTAGTTTTATTATTTCCCCTACAGAGGAGATAATCCACATACCGTGTCAGGAAAAAATAAGGAAGGAGATTTTGGCTGATGTAGAGGCTAGGCTATAAAAATAAGGATAATCCTTTGGAGAAAAAGTTTTGACAAAATTAAAAACTTGTGTGAATGAATCAGATATGTGAATGGTAGTGACTATTAGGAGATTTTGTAGAGAAATTATGTCTTAAACACTCTTAGATTATGAGTCATCACCACATCTAGCAGACTCACATTCCCACCTTAGTACATAAGAGTTTGCACTCATGAACCCCATATTTATCTATCATGAGGTAAGTTGGACTTTGACTTTCACCCTCATGTTTTAGATAATCTTCCAGTTCAGCATTTTCTAAACTAGTTTTACTTATAATTCTTTATAATTTTTTAAAAGATCACCATGTCCAAATATTAGGGACATAGAAATAGTTATTAAAACTAATATTAATTATATTCTTATTTTTGCAGAGTGAGTAATTGACTTTTCATGCTACCTTTTGAAATAACATTAATGAATGTGAAGTTTACATGTCTTTTACAGTTCACCCAACTAAAAAGTGATACAAAACTAAACCCAGATAAACTAACCCAAAAGCTTTGCTCCTTATAACTGTTATTTCCCTCACTTATATAAATCAAATTCCTATTAGTCATTCAGTTATACAATTGCTGATTAGCATATTCAAATTTTGAGTGGAGCTGTGGAGTAACTTAGTAATTTTATTGAGTCCTGCATATATCAAGCTTACTTAATTACAATTGTGTTTTCATGAAATATTCATTAGTATATTCAGGGAAGTTGTAGAGTATAAAATAGGAACTGCTTCTCACAGTATGCATATGAGTTATAATGAATATATTATAATCTTGCAAGACCTTAAATTGACACATAGACCTCTTTGTGTGTAGGCGAGGTCTGTCTTGACAGAATATATTGTATACAAAGGGCTTTTCTTGTAACCCTGTGTTCTGCATATTTTAAAAACCCTGAGAAAGCGTCTCTGTGATTCATCTGCTTGTCAAATAATGTATAGTTCTTTCCACCCTTCCTCACTAGATTCAGAAAGAGAATTATATCATAATGCCCAGACCCCCATTGGGTGCTATTAATGAATCTTTCTGCAATATATCAAAAATTATACTAGTCATGTAGCATCCTTAGTAGATGTCTGTCATTTGGATAATGTAATACATGGGCTCTCCTGAATTTTGTAGGCTTTTCTTTATATATTATCAAGTGAAAATTATTTTTCCATTTTGTTTCAAATGTTTTATAGTATGGAATCATGTATAACTTAACTTGTTAAACTAAGGAGATAATTGATTCATTTGTGTCTATACAATTTTATTCTATGAAACTAAACGGAAATTGTAACTTCCAAACGATGGAGCTACGCCATGTTTAGTGGCAAATGAAGAAGCTCACGGTATTTTCCCTCTGCAGATCCCCAGGGAGAGGATCATCATGGCCAGTCTCACTGTGCTGCTGACTGAATTCGTCCTCATGGGGTTCTCCGACATTCGGGAGCAGCAGGTCCTCCATGCTGTGGTATTCTTTCTCATACACCTGACAGCTCTGATCAGCAACTTGCTCATCATTCTTCTCATCACGTTTGACCAGCACCTCCACAGTCCTGTGCACTTTTTTCTGAGAACACTGTCGTGGTTAGATGTGTGCTTCACCTCTGTCACAGTTCCTAAGGCCATCACTCAGTCTTTGACCCAGAATAGCTCAATATCATTCCTGGGTTGTGCAGTGCAAGTCTTCTTGGTTGTTCTGTTTGCCTATGCAGAGCTGGCCTTGCTCACAGTGATGTCCCACGACCGGTATGTGGCTGTGTGTCACGCCCTACACGATCAGGTCATGATGAAGAAAGAAGCCTGTGAGAAGGTGGTGGCTGCCTCCTGGCTCAGTGGGGCTGTCTCTGGCTTCTTGAACACTTCTGTGACTTTCTCATTACTATTTTGTAGGTCAAATGTTGTCCATCAGTTCTTCTGTGAGATCCCCTCATTACTTAAACTCTCTTGCTCAGAGAAGTACCTTGCTCAGATTGGAGCCATAATTGCCACAACCTCCTTGGGTATCATGTGTTTCACTTCCATCCTGGTTTCTTACACCTACATCTTCTCCACAGTTCTGAGGATACCATCAGTGGAAGGCAGGTCAAAAGTCTTCTCAACATGCATTCCTCATCTCATGGTTGTTATTGTTTTCCTCAATACAGGGTCCATCACTTACCTTAAGCCAGCATCAGAGTCCCCTTCTATTTGGAACATGATTGTGTCTGTCTTTTACACTGTGGTGCCACCAACATTGAATCCCATTATCTATAGCCTGAGGAACAGGGACATGCAAGTTGCCTTCTGGAAAATGCTGAGAAAGTCTCTCTTCATACACAAAAACAACAACAAGAGCAATAACAAAAACACAGCTACTTCATTCAGTTCAGGCAAACATAAAGCCAATTCACTTAGTAACAGCCTTCCTCCTATTTAAGTAAGGTAACCATTTGCACTTCTATGCATACATAGAACCACATTGTTTCAGTATCACTTTAGATACAGAAAAATACATGTAAAAACAGGTTTTCCCTAAAGCAAGGGGTTTAGACAACAGAAAGTACAACTGCAAAAGCTATTACATCCTGTCTGTGTGTGCTTGGTACCAACACAGTGGATTTATTGTACAGCTGGATTTCTGAAGTTTGGTGTTTCATTCAGCATTACACACTTGCAGTCTATCTGTGTTATATACATACTATGATGGATGGTACACCGAACACAGGTTTCATTTCTTTGTATAATTATAAATGATCACAATGAATATTTTTTTCCTTTGAACAAAGAAATAACACTGATTAATAAATTCACCATTTTCAATTTTATAAGATGCTTTACTTGTATCATATTTGCTGTACTTAGTTTTATTCCAAATAATAGTGGATGAAAGTACATTTTTCCAAATCTAATCACATATTTCACATACTCAAATTATTTTTTAAATATTTTCCCCTTTTAATAGAAAAAGAAATGTAACTTACTGTTATATATAAATTTGAATTTTAATAGATTTTTAATTAAGGTGAACCTACCTATCATCTACCAATGTATAGCATTCATTTCATTTCTTCTATAAATGTATTATTTATATAATTTGCTCATTTTTCAGATTGGTTGATTTAATTTATTAATACTTATTTATTGTTTCTTAATACTCATTTTCTTAGATGTCATATTGAATAACATATCTTTGCATGAATAAATGTCATACAAAGATCTTACAAAACATAATTTGCTTTCACCTTCTTATAGTATATAAATTTAGGAGTCTTTGACTTATTTAAAATTAATCATATATATATGATTATGGTTTGTAATTTCTTTGATATTTTTATTCCCGATCTATTGTACAATAGAATGTTTTATCAATGTTGGGCTTATTTCAAATATATTATCTTATCCTAATTTTCTTCAAGTCATCATTATGGATTTTGGGAAGGTATTATTTAGATGAAACTTAAATGAAGTGCAGTTTTGATACACTCAAAACCAAGAAAGGATACAGAGCAGTCCATATCAGGCATTGACTGAAAGTTCAACCTCGCATCCATTTACTTGAACACAAAAATTTATGATATAAATGAATGTTGTGTACAGAAACCCCTGGGTTAGGAATCACCACTGCTTCTCTGTTCAGTGATCAGTGGTTATTACATTCCTATTGATGAAACCCTAACAGGAAAATGCCTTATAATCTGTGGTCTGAGAGTTCTGGTGTTCTCAGTAAGAGAGCAGTTCTCAGTGATTTATTATGTTACCACTATTACAATATAGGCTTCTGCATATACATACCTATAATATATATACATAAGAATACAGAATGCAATACATTGTTGTCTTTATAAATTTGAATAAAATGTTAACTATTCAAGCAATTAATACTAAGAAAACAAAATTTTTAATTTTATCTTCACTTATGGCTTCTTTGACGCTTTCCTTTCTTTGTGTAGATCCAAAGGTTTTGAGCTGTATTATGTTCTTTTTTTTTAAGAACTTATTTTAACACTTCTTTCAAGGCAGGTCTACTGGCAGCAAATTCCCTCAAATTATGTTTGAGAAAGTTTCTATTTCTTCTTCACTTTTGAACAATAGTCTCACAAGGTATGGAATTCTACTTTGGTGGGGTTTTCTCTCAGTACTTTAAATATTTCACTCAATTCTCTTCTTGCTTACATGATTTCTGAAGTAAAGTCAGATGTAATTATTACCTTTATTCCTCTAAAGGTAAGGTTTATTTTCCCCCTTGTTCTTTCAGTATTTTTAAATTGAGATATAATTGGCATAGAACATTTTGTAAATTTAAAGTGCACCCCCTGTTGATATGATACGTTCATGTGTATCATCATAGTGGTTTCTAACACCTTAATCATAACACATAATTATCATTTCTTTTTTCAGGTGAGAAAAATTAGGATTAAAAGAGTGTGAGCTAACTCTAGGGCTGCAGGATACCCAGATCTCCAGTGCCTGAGAATATATGGCAGAAGGGCTTTTGCTCACATCTGATAAAGCCATAGGTATCACCCCCAAAAATATAGCGTGTTTTTAGATTCCACATATAAGTGAAATCATATGATTTCTTCTTTCTTCACCTGGATAATTTCACTCAACATAAAGCAAAAAAAAACACAAAATGAACAAAATATGGTGGTAGACCCATAGACAAGGAGAAATGACTGGTGGTTCCCATGGGGGAGGGATTGGGTGAGTTGGTAAGATAGGTGTAGGGGATAAATAAACACAAAATCTTAATCATAATATAAATTCATGCTGGGAATAAAAGTACAGCATGAAGAATATAGTCAATACTTCAGTAATATCTATGTCAACAGATAGTAATTACACTGGGTGGTGTGTGGATTTAATAGTGTATGTAAAGGTTAAATCACTATTTGTATATTTAAAACCAATGTAATATTGTGTGTCAACTATACTTCAGTTAAAATATATCAAGATATGTAACTTAGAAAAATAGCATGAGGACTCCCGGGAAGATGGCGGCGTGAGCAGGGCGGCAGAAATCTCCTCCTAAAACTATATTTATCTACAAAAACACAGCAAATACATCCATACCTAAAAGCGAGACCAGAATACACAGGAAAGCGCACAGCATGCAGCTACAACCGAGAGGACTCACACCCCAAGAAGTGGTCTTAAAGAGCCCAGCTGACATACGTGGCAAATACCAGTGACCAATTCTATAGCCATGAAAAGACAGAGGAATATGGTTCAGACCAAAACCAACCAGACAACCCCAGAGAGAGAGCCGGAAGGGATGGAAATGCACAGTCTTCCTGAAAAAGAATTCAGAATAAAAGTCATAACCATGCTGATGGACCTACAGAGAAATGTGCAAGAGCTGAGGGAGGAAGTGAGGGAACTGAGGAAAGACAATACAGAAATCAGACAAGCGATCGACGGGCTTAACAGCAGACTGGTTGAGATGCAAGAAACTGTTAATGGAATAGAAATCAGAGAACAGGAATACAGAGCAGCTGAGGCAGAGAGAGATAAAAGGATTTCTAGGAATGAAAGAATATTAAGAGAACTGTGTTACCAATCCAAATGGAACAATATTCGCATTATAGGAGTACCAGAGGAAGAAGAGAGAGAAAAAGGGATAGAAAGTGTCTTTGAAGAAATAATTGCTGAAAACTTTCCCTCGCTGGGGAAGGAAATAGTCTCGCAGTCCACCGAAGCCCACAGATCTCCCAGCACAAGGGACCCAAGGAAGACAACACCAAGACACATAATAATTAAGATGGCAAAGATCAAAGATAAAGACAGGGTATTAAAGGCAGCTAGAGAGAGAAAAAGATCACCTACAAAGGAAAACCCATCAGACTATCATCAGACTTCTCAACAGAAACCTTACAGGCCAGAAGAGAATGGCATGATATATTTAACGTTATGAAACAGAAGGGCCTCGAACCAAGAATATTGTATCCAGCACGATTATCATTTAAATATGATGGAGGGATTAAACAATTTCCAGACAAACGAAAGTTGACAGAGTTTGCCTCTCATAAACCACCACTACAGGATATCTTAAATGGACTGCTCTAGATGGAAGCACACCTAAGGCTAAAAAGATGTCACCAGAGAAAATAAAATCAGCAAAGAAAGCAGAACATACAAATACTAAATAAAGGCAAAGAATAAAACACCTAGTATATAAAGAATGGAGGAGGAAGAATAAGAAGGGAGAGAAATAAAGAAACATGAGATGGTGTTTACAACAACTTAACAAGAAAGTTAACTTAGATTGTTAGATACTAAAGAAGCAACCCTTGAACCTTTGGTAACCACAAATCTAAAATCAGCAATGGCAATAAGTATATACCTATTAATAATCTCCCTAAATGTAAATGGACTGAATGCACCAATCAAAAGACACAGAGTAACAGAATGGATAAAAAAGCAAGACCCATCTATATGCTGCTTACAAGAGACTCACCGCAAACCCAAAGATATACACAGACTAAAACTGAAGGGACAGAAAAAGATATTTCATGCAAACAACAAAGAGAAAAAAGCAGGTGTTGTAGTACTTGTATCAGACAAAATAGACTTCAAAACGAAGAAAGTAGCAAAAGATAAAGAAGGACATTACATAATGATAAAGGGGTCAGTCCAAAAAGAAGATATAACCATTATAAATATATATGCACCCAACACAGGAGCGCCAGCATATGTGAGACAAATACTAAATAGAATTAAAGGAGGAAATAGACAGCAATGCATTCATCTTAGGAGACTTCAACACACCACTCACTCCAAAGGACAGATCAACCAGACAGAAAATAAGTAAAGACACAGAGGCACTGAGCAACACATTAGAACAGATGGACCTAACAGACATCTACAGAACTCTACACCCAAAAGCAACAGGATACATATTCTTCTCAAGTGCACATGGAACATTTTCCAGAATAGACCACATACTAGGCCACAAAAAGAACCTTAGTAATTTCAAAAATATTGAAATCCTACCAACTAACTTCTCAGATCACCAAGGTATAAAACTAGAAATAAATTTTAGAAAGAAATCAAAAAGGCTCAGAAATACATGGAGACTTAACAGCACTCTCATAATTAATCAATGAGTTAACGACCAAATCAAAACAGAAATCAAAGAATGTATGGAGACTAATGACAACAAAAACACAAAGCCACAACTTCTGTGGGACACAGCAAAGGCAGTTCTAAGAGGAAAGTATGTTGCAATCCAGGCCCGTTTAAAGAAGGAAGAACATTCCCAAATGAATAGTCTAAAGACACAAATACTGAAATTGGAAAAAGAAGAACAAATGAGGCCCAAAATCACTAGAAGGAGGGACATAATAAAGATCTGAGAAGAAATAAATAAAATTGAGAAGAATAAAACAATAGAAAAAAATCAATGAAACCACGAGCTTGCTCTTTGAAAAAATAAGCAAAACAGATAAACCACTAGCCAGACTCATTAAGAGAAAAAGAGAATCTACACACATATAGAGAATCAGAAATGAGAAAGGAAAAATCATGACGGACCCCAAAGAAATACAAAGAATCATAAGAGAATATTATGAGAATCTATATGCTAACAAGCTGGAAAACATAGAAGAAATGGACAACTTCTTAGAAAAATACAACCTTCCAAGACTGACGAAGCAAGAAACAGAAAAACTGAACAGATCCATCACTAGCAACGAAATTGAATTGGTAATAGAAAAACTACCCAAGAACAAACCCCCGGACCAGATGGATTCACCTCTGAATTCTACCAGACATATAGAGAAGAAACAACACCGATTCTCCTTAAAGTTTTCCAAAAAATAGAAGAGGAGGGAATACTTTCAAACTCATTCTATGAAGCCAGCATCACTCTAATACCAAAACCGGGCAAAGACCTCACCAAAAAAGAAAATTACAGACCAATATCCCTGATGAACGTAGATGCAAAAATACTCAACAAAATATTAGGAAACCGAATTCAAAAATACATCAATGGGATCATACACTATGATCAAGTGGGATTCATCCCAGGGATGCAAGGATTGTACAACATTCGAAAATCCATCAACATCATCCACCACATCAACAAAAAGAAGAACAAAAACCACATGATCATCTCCATAGATGCCGAAAAAGCATTTGACAAAATTCAGCATCCATTCCTGATTAAAACTCTCAACAAAATGGGTATAGACGGCAAGAACCTCAACATCATAAAGGCTATATAGGAAAAACGCACAGCTAACATCATACTTAACGGCGAGACGCTGAAAGCTTTTCATCTAAGATCGGGAACAAGACAGGGATGCCCGCTCTCTCCACTGTTATTCAACATACTACTGGAGGTCCTAGCCACAGCAATCAGACAAAAGAAAGACATACAAGGCATCCAGATTGGTAAAAAGAAGTCAAATTGTCACTATTTGCAGATGACATGATACATAAAAAACCCTAAAGACTCCATTCCAAAACTATTAGAACTAATATCTGAATTCAGCAAAGTGCAGGATACAAAATTAACACACAGAAATCTGTTGCTTTTCTATACACTAATGATGAACTAAAAGAAAGAGAAATCAGAAAAACAGTTCCATTCACAATTGCATCAAAAAGAATAAAATACCTAGGAATAAAGCTAACAAAGGAAGTAAAAGACCTGTACTCTGAAAACTACAAGACACTCCTAAGAGAAATTAAAGAGGACACTAACAAATGGAAATGCATCCCATGCTCTTGGCTAGGAAGAATAAATATTCTCAAAATGGCTATACTACCTAAATCAATTTACAGATTCAATGCAATCCCTATCAAACTTCCAACAGCGCTCTTCAATGAACTGGAACAAATAATTCTAAAATTCATATGGAACCACAAAAGACCCTGAATAGACAAAGCAATCCTGAGAAGGAGGAATATAACAGGGGGAATTATGCTCCCTGACTTCAAGCTCTACTACAAAGCCACAGTAATCAAGACAATTTGGTATTGGCACAAAAACAGATCCACAGACCAGTGGAACAGAATAGAAAAATCCAAACATTAACCCAAACATATACTGTCAATTAATATTTGATAAAGAGCCTTGGATATACAATGGGGAGATGACAGCCTCTTCAGCAGCTGGTGTTGGAAAAACTGGACAGCTACATGTAAGAGAATGAAACTCGACCACTGTCTAGCCCCATACACAAAGGTAAACTCAAGGTGGATCAAAGACCTGAATGTTAGTCATGAAACCATAAAGCTCTTAGAAAAATACATAGGCAAAAATCTCTTGGACATAAACATGAGAAACTTCTTTATGAACATATCTCCATGGGCAAGGGAAACAAAAGCAAAAATGAACAAGTGGGACTATATCAAGCTGAAAAGCTTCTGTATAGCAAAGGACACCATCAGTAGAACAAAAAGACATCTTACAGTATGGGAGAATATATTCATGAAAACGTATCTGGTAAAGGGTTGACATCCAAAATGTATAAAGAATTCATGCACCTTAACAAACAGAAAGCAAATAATCCTATTAAGAAATGGGCAGAGGACATGAAGAGACACTTCTCTAAAGAAGAAATTCAGATGGCCAACAGGCACATCAAAAAATGCTCCACATCACTAATCATCAGAGAAATGCAGATTAAAACCACAATGAGATATCACTTCACACCAGTGAGGATGGCCAACATCCAAAACACAAACAACAACAAATGTTGGTGAGGATGTGGTGAAAAGGGAACCCTTCTACACTGCTGTTGGGAATGCAAATTAGTTCAACCATTGTGGAAAGCAGTATGGAGGTTCCTCAAAAAACTCAAAATAGAAATACCATTTGACCCAGGAATTCCACTCCTAGGAATTTACCCTAAGAATGCGGCAGCCCAATTTGAAAAAGACAGATGCACCCCTATGTTTATTGCAGCACTATTTACAATAGCCAAGAAATGGAAGCAACCCAAGTGTCCATCAGTAGATGAATGGATAAAGAAGATGTGGTACATATACACAATGGAATATTATTCAGCCATAAGAAGAAAACAAATCCTACCATTTGCAACAACATGGAATGAGCTAGAGGGTATTATGCTCAGTGAAATAAGCCAAGCCGAAAAACACAAGTATCAAATGATTTCACTCATATGTGGAGTATAAGAACAAAGAAAAAAAACTGAAGGAACAAAACAGCAGCAGACTCACAGAACCCAAGAACGGACTAATAGTTACCAAAGGGGAAGGGACTGGGGAAAATGGGTGGGAAGGGAGGGATAAGAGGGAAAAAGGGGCATTACGATTAGAAGATGTAATGTTGGGGGGCACGGGGAGGGCTGTACAACTCAGAGAAGACAAGTAGTGATTCTATAGCATCTCACTACACTGATGGACAGTGACTGTAATGGGGTTGGTGGGGGAGACCTGATGAAGGGGTAGTTCAATAACCATAATATTGCACATGTAATTGTAGATTAATGATAATAAAATAAATTATATTAAAAAAAAGAAAAATAGCATGAACTGAAAAGTAACATTTTCCACTACCGAGGTTTCTATTTTATTGTCAAACTAAGAAGAAACATTTATTTAGAAACATGCATTCCTCCCTGGAAAAAAAATTTGTTTCCTTTATCTTTCTTTTTCAGTAAACTGAAAACTATGTGCCTACATGTAGCTTTTTTTGCATATATATTTTTTTGTGTTCTTAGCTTCCTCGATCTGTAGTTTTGTGTCTTATACTAGTATGTGGAAATACTCAGCCAAATGTGGAAATACCCAAACATTTCTTCTGTTCTTTCATTTCCTTCTTTTCCTGGAATTCCTGTTATGCATACATTATACCTTTTGTAGTTATTTTAGTGTTTTTGGATAAGCTGTTGTTACTTCAGTCTTTGTTGTTTTCCTTATTGGTTGTTGAGCTTCTATTGATATATCCTCTGGCACAGAGTTTATTTCCTCATTCATTTCCAGTCTATTAAAAAGCCCATCAAAGGAATTCTTACTCTCTGTTATACTATTTTGTATCTTTAGAATTTTTGGTTTATTTGTGTAATTAAGATTTTGATCTTTGCTTATATAGTCTATTTGTTTTTTCAGATTGTTAAAACCATTTACATATTAATTGCAGTGCTTTAATTTACCAGTCTCATAATTCCAACATTCCTGCTAAGTCTGTCTTGCTCTGTCTCTTCAAATTGTGATTTTTGCATTTTGATAAGCTTTGTAATGTTTTCTTGATCACTGGACCTATATGTGCTGTGTAAGAGGAGCTGCTGTAAGTAGGGTTTTGGTGATGGTGAGGTGTCAGCAAAGGGGTGAATCCAGCAGTCCTATGATTAGGTCTCAGCCTTTTAGTAAGCTGGGCCTTGGAGTATGAACTTCACAAGTGTTTATACATTTTTTTTCTCTCCTCTTAGATGAGATGGCTAGAACGGGCTAGAACTGGGGAATTTCTTTTCTCATGTCAGTTGGGCTCTGACAAAACCCCAGCAGGTTAAAAACTTTTAAAATAATTAGTTTTCCTGGGGCAGACCTTATTAAAAACAGAGTAAATTGGGCATATTTCAGAATGATTCCTTTTTGTGTTCCTGTGCTGAAATCAAGAGAGGATTCTTCTGTGATATTTACTGTGAGAACATGGCTAAGTTGCTAAAGGTAAGTATCTCAAAATATTAGGTCCCCCTGGAGTTTTAACACTCTTAGTTGTCAGTAAGGAGCCTCCTGCAGTCTGCCAACTACAGTCCCATCTTTCCTGCCCCAGCTCTGGCTCCTATGCAGCCATTGCTGCTAAATCTCTCTGGTATACCACAACTCCAGGCATTAACCTACCTGCCTCTCCTATATTGGGAGTATTGACTTGCCCCATGTCTTTACCATTCTTCAGAATCCAGAAGGGTTTTTGATTTTTTAGTCTGGATGTTTTTTACTTATTTTTAGAACAGTGTCTTGCCAAAGGGTTTCAGCGATTGGCTGAACAACTTTACTATGGATCCAATGATACCAAAAAAATGATGATGAAACATTCTTGGGATGAAACGGTTTATTACCCAGTTTGTTCTCCTGGTGAAAAGTTGAGCACTAGGATGACGTCTGCATCCAATGGTCTGCAGGTCTGTGATCCTCCTCCATACCTGCATCCACCCAGAGCACTGGGAAGAGCTCTTTATACAGTGACCCAGTATAAATAGCTTATCACCTGCAGGTGTGGTGGCAGTAGCTTAGCAGCAGGCCAGTTACATCATCAAGTAGTTTCGGTTCAGATGAGGATCCTGGCCATAGCAACTTCCATTTTCCCCACACTCCACCCCTTCAGGATTCTTGCCTCACAATCTACACACTTTCAACCTTCCACAATGATCCCTGTGCGAGAAAGCTGGAGCACTGTAACCAGATTCCACAATAGCAACAGAGGATAACAACAGACATATAACAACAAAAATGAAACACCAAAATTTTGATACAGGTAACAAAAATTATAATAATCCTCAAGCTTGAGGAGGTTATTCCAGCTGTATTCAAAACCAGTTGTACTCAGATGAGCTCATGACTCACACTTAGTAGTGGTACAGACAGGCAGCCCCATGCACCCCAGCGAGTAGCAATATTTTTGCTGGGGTGTGTGCCCAATACACAGAAACCTTAGGGGTGATAAGACACATGTTTTAATGACACCAACATAGGCAAATCTTGTCCATCAGGTAGGATACATAGAAGAGAGCAGTCCTGTGACAGGACTGTAGCAGGAAGGGGGTCCCTTCCAGGTCTAGTATACCATATCCCTCTCTCCGTGGGGGTAACTGAAGGGTCTATATATACTGCTACCGGAGGTGCATGCACTGGCCATAGAGATAAAACAAAACTCCCCGGTAAGATGCTCCTACCTTCTGGTCATTCAGGATATACTACTGTGACCTTTGGGGGCCACTCTGTTGTTATTCCAGGAATACACAGGAGGCCAGCTTCCAGGCCTTGTCCCCAAGGTGCCAGGAGAGCCAGCTATCATTGGTCCAAGGCCACGCCCACTCAATGGAGCCTCAGGGGTTCAGTGCAGTTGGTGCTGGCAGCAAGATGCTATTCTGGTGGCCAAACCTCGGCTTCAGTGATTCTTCCTTGGTTTGCACTTGCAGTTGGAACACCTGCCCCTGGAACAATGTGTCTGCTTCTTCATTCCCTGGAGATGCCAAAGGCAAATGGCCAGTCACATGATATATGGTAACTGTCTTAGTCTGACCAGAGGCCCGTATGTCTTGTACAACTCTTGCCCCCAAAGGGGCTGGTGACCAACCATCCAGTTGGCATGGTACCATGTTGGTAGCCACAGGGTCAAGCCCTGATAGACGGCCCAGCTGTCAGTGCACACAACTATAGGGGAGGGCCCCTCTGTGATCACAAGCCATACACAGCTCAGCCCATTGGCTGTTCTTCCCCTCCCCATCCTCTGCCCATATTGTATGTCTTTGGATGGAAAACCAGAGCCCTCCACTTGGGAGGCTGCCCACTACTGGAGCCATCTGTGTACCAAGCATCTTCAAGTATTGGGGCTTTTCCCTCCTGATAAGGACTCTCGGCTACCAATGGCCCAAAAGCAAGTTCTCCCTGCTTTCCACTGGTATGTGTCACTAGCCCTAATAAGCACTAGAGTTCTTCACTAAAGAGGATAGTAGAGAGGATGCTATACTGCCATAAATATGCAGCCTCTTTGGCCAGTGTAGGCATCTGTGCCACACCACTCTGTGGCCTTTGAGTTCAGCCTTGCACCCACCCAATGATGGGATAGGCGGTTATTACCTTGGTCAGAGCTGCTCCACTAATGGACTCTATAGCCAGCAAGGCGTGGTACACAGCAGCCAGCTGCTTCTCTATCAAGGTGTACCAGACCTCTGCTCCTTTCCGTAGTTGTGACCAGAATTCAATGGGTTGGCATGTCTGTTTAAGCCACTGCCAGTGTCCCCATCTATAACGATCTTTGGTTACATGAACATCTAGCTCACAGGGCCTTGATGAGTTCATTACACTTGAGGCTTGTATGGCCTTGACTGTTTTGAGCAGTAAAAACAGCTGCACATGTTTCATCCCAGTCCCACCTGAGGCCCTTTTGTAGCAACTGGTATATAAGGGCTTTGGAATTTGTGCCAAGTGCAGGATAAACACTCTCCAGTAGCCCAAAAATCCTTCTAATACTGCCACAGTGCTAGGGGTAGGGAAAGCCCAGACATTGTCTATGACTGCTTCAGTAATAACTTTAGTTTTATCTGACCAGAAATCCCGCAAGAACTTTACTGAAAACTGAGTCCCTGAACTTTCTCCTGTAGATGTTGCAGCAGTCTAGGAACTTCACCTTCAAAATCTGCAAGAGAATCAGATGTGAGCATAATATCATCAATGCAGTGATACAGCCACACCATTTGCAGTTTCTTCCATGTGGTCAAGTCCTGGGCTACAAGTCTGTGGCAAGTGGTGGGACGCTGGAGTTATCCCTGTGGAATGTCCACTGCCAGCCTTCCCACATGAAGGTAAATTGCTTCTGACTTTCTGTGCTATGTCAATAGAGAAGAAAACATTAGCAAGATCCACAACATAATGATACATTCCAAGCTCATGGCTGCTACAGAGGGGAGAGCAACATCCCAAGGGGGTGTGACTTCATTCAATTCCCTGTAGTCCACAGTCATATGCCAGGAGCCATCTGGCTTTCTCACTGGTCACACTAGGGAATTAAAAGTCCTATGAGTGGGCTTTATGATGCCCACCTTCTCCAACTCCTGCAGAGTTTCTCCAATTTCCTTGTCTTCCTCATGCAATTCATACTGTTTCATATTTGTCACCCACTGAAGTACAGGCAGAGCTAAAAGTAGGTGCTTAGCATGTCCTCTCAGGACTGCCTTAACCACACGTACCTTCAGTCTGAACTCACCTGCAGTGGCCTGTAACCACAGGCCTTACAGGATATCTACCCCAAGATATATTCAGAGTGGGGAGAAATGTACACAGTATACACTTTGGGGCAAGCACCATATGCCCAAAGGGATTTGGGCTTTCTTCACTCTAACTACCTTACCCCCATAGCCATCTATCACAGCAGGGGTCCCGGGAAAATGTTCAGGGTTGCCATAAATCAGAGAACATTCAGCTCCTGTGTCCACCAGCATCAGGACAAATTGTACACTCACTGGGTACCAATGAATTGCTAATTCTACCTGTGGCCTCTGGTCCTGGCCTTCTTCCCCAAGGTGGGGGCCTTGATCCTCATTTCAGTCCAACTGCAATGCCGAATAGTCATCCTGTTGAAATGAGGGCCCAGGTGGTGCCTGAGTACCATCCACCATGAAGTCTTGCAGGGACACAGGCCAGACATGGGGCTTTGACTGGGCCTCTGTGTCCTGGACCTCAGCAGCTGGAACTGCTGCTCCGGATTTAATTGGTGCCACAGTTCTAACAAGATCCTATTGGGCTGCCCATCAAGTTTTCCTTTCAGTACTCAGGTCTTTATCAAATCAACCCACATCTTGGTCCTCGAGACCTTCACGGGGCCCTTTGCACCTCTCCTTTCAGGCTTAGCACATACTTCCTTCTGTGCTTTTATTGTTTCAACCTCCCCAAGATATGCTAAAGGACAGGTAACCTCACCTGTGGGTTGCCCTATTTGGGGGCAAGAGTAGTCACTAGGAACACAAAAAGAAATGGGGGACCCTTATGGAGCACCAGATTTCTCATGCCTATGGTGAACAACTCTTTGTCTTGGCCCTGGAGGTCCATATTGCAGACGATATTTCTCATGTCCAGCTCCCATAACACCTTCTGGAGCTGTGCGTGCATTTTCCTGCTAATGGGTAAGTATGTCAAAAACCACTCTGATTAGGCCAAACTTTCCTGGTGGCTGCTGTCAGCCAATCCAGAAGCACCTGATTCCTTGAGGTGTGACAGGTGCTTTGAAACCACTGCAGGAAGAAAGAGTGAGTCATCAGGGAAGACAGTCTACTTATCTCAGTAACAATGATTTCCACCCCCATATCCCAGAGATGCAAAAGCCATGTAGCATAAGTTCTGACGGCTTCTGCTGAAACTGGATGCTCATGTCCACCAGCTCCTCCTGGGTATAGGGGCGGGGCATGGAGTGCTGCACTCCCTGGGGAGGGGGCAGCACCTACCCCTGCAGAGCCAGCAGTTACTGCATTTTTGTTTTCTTAATTACAACCGGGTAGGTGTTTAATACGAGAAAGGCTGGTGACTTGGGCGGTGGCCTTGGCAATAGATTGGCCCTTGTCCCCACCCCCTCATCGTCTGCCAACATCTCCTCTACCATCTCTGAAGCTTAAGGCACCGCTCTTTCCTCCCCCTCCACCACGACCTCCTGCAATGTGGATTATCCTGATGTCTCCTCTCTCGCTGGTGCTAATTTATCTTCCAGGAACGTGACCTGTCTTCTTAAAAACTCTCTCTCTTTATTAAGGGCATCTCTTAAGTCATTGTTCAGGTCATCCAAAAAATGATGAAGTGTGTCTCTCTCCTTGATAATAACCCTTTCCAGTATCTCAAGAAGCAATCATCCTATAATCCCAGTGGCTACAACGACCACTCAGGGCCTCTGAGCAGTCTTCTATGTCACAGAAGGCTAATTCCAGAACTTCTGGTGTCTCCACCATTCCCCAATTCTGGTAAAGACCCCACCAATCTAGGAGGTGCTTTCCCACTAGGTGTTCCCATTTGAAAGCCCTGCAGATAGAGGGCTCCCGGGTGAAGCTCACTCTCCACCACTGAAGCCACTGGGGCCTCTGCACCAGCCACATTGGGGGGTTCTGGGTATCTCCCCACCATCTCTAGGGGCAGCCCACCCAAGGGTTTCATCCATGAAGACAGATTTTGGGTTCAGAGATCCTGCTTACTATGCCAGATGTAACTCTGGGGGAAAAGTCCTGGGGCAAAATACCTTTGAAACCAAAATCAATCAAAGGGAGAAATAAAGTGGGAGAAATTCATTTATTGCTTACAAGCGGCCATCCACTTCTGCTCACCCATGTTTCTTGTTACCCAGCTGCAAAAAGGGAACCCACCCAACCTCTCTGGTCAAGATATGCCCATGCTCCCCCTTGTAATTACCTATTTATATGAAGATGGATTACTTCTCTCCAACCCTTGGAAACACCTATTGATATGGAGATGCACTAACACCAGGCCAGAAATTCTGGAAATACTGCAATTTGACCTATACCCTCAACATCTCAGTTCCCTGGGGACCCAAGTTCTCTCTCTCAGTACTAAATATGGGTCCCTTCGTCCAGTCACTTATGAAATACAAATGTAAATCATCTTCCTCAGGAGCCTTCCCCTGTCTCCAACCAGGAGCACATGCAAGATAAATGCTTACATGGGAGGTGAAACAGAAACTAAATGCTTTAAAGAAATGCTCCCATTCAGAAAGGAGGGGAAATAGAGTCTCACAGCTGACAGGTCCATAGCAATTCCACCACACAGATGTACAAACAGTTAATGGGTAAGGGAGCCTCCTTCAAAAGGACCTCCTGATGACCTCCAGTATGAATATCCCTTTTACTTTTATCTGTAGCTTCATATACAAAGGTTCTTCCTTATCCATGTTCATCCTTCAATACATTTGAAGTGCACATGAGAACTGTAACTTCTTTGAGGGCTGTACTGTTTCCAAGCATACTGGCACTTCAATGGCTTTAGGTAGCCCAAACAAGCAACTGAGATTTTTTGTGTATGTCTTAAATTTTTTTAGTGATTTTTAGTCTTATGGATGTTTTGGGAAAAAAAGAATTCTTACTTGTCTGTTTCCAGTAAATTTCAGGTGCCAGTAACCAGAGCTATTTTCTCAGAAACAAATACTGAATCCTGATATATTTGATCATCAGCCTTTGTACTTCTGAACATCTACACAGTTAGTTTGAGATGGTCTGAAATAATAAGCAAAAAGAGCACACAATGTAGGCTTTGCCCGAGAAGTCATACTGGAACATTACCACTAGATTAAAAATTTTCCTGGAACATGATTTATCAAAGCATTTTAAAATTCCTTTATTTATTATTTGGAATAAAATAGTAATAAGATTTTACAAACCCTACAATGCCTTGATATTTTGGTTCTATCTGCTCTGTTTCCTTGTTGTTGCTTGTTGGCCAGTTCTTTCCTGAGCTTCTGTTTGTTCTAAACCCTTTCCAAAGGCAGATGCAGCAATAACCATACTGTCAGTGTTGTTTTATACCCAGGTCTCCTAGAATCACCAACTCAGCAGGCAAAAGGTATGTCTCCAAGTCAACACAGGAAACTATTTTGCAGTAGGTTTAGATACTACATAATAGTGACAGCTGTCATTCCAGCCTTTGAAACCCATCTTCTTACTTTCTACTATTTATCTAGCCAAGGATACAGTTTTTAGGCTTTTGTACTATCAGTGCTCACTAAAGTTAAAACCTCCAATATTAGAAAATATAATTCATTCTAGTTTCTGACCATCCTGAAATTTTGATGACTTTATGCAAAGAGTTTATTTCACTCTAGCTTTATGTACTGTGGACATTCCTACTTGAATAACTGTTCATGTCTGTCTTATTCGGAAGTACTCATGGTCTTAGCTTTTTCTCTCTACTGGCAGTATTTTACTGGATGTTCTATGTTTATACAGGAGACATAATGGCAGAGAAGGATTGGAAATTATTTTACATCCTTCTAAACAATTTCAAACCAGAAATTGCACATACCACATATTCTTCTGATTGTAATTAACAAGCCACCAACACCATTTATAAGGGGTATGTGAAAAGGTTCTGTATATTGAGTACCACTTCCAGTCACAACATTACATTATAGACACATATAATTTTTTTTTAATATCTCTCTCCAGGTGGCTTTTAAAAGAAACGTTTTTGACTATATAATCTCTAGTATAGTAATTATCAATCACTTTCTTTTCACATATTTATTTGACATACCATCTGGTATATAAACAAACACAGCCAAACATATGAAATTATATATCTATCCCTACACATAATATCCTAAAATCCTGTAGGTAGCAACTTTGTTCTGTTCACTGTTTAGTTTTAACATATAGAGTGGTTCATCTCACTTCTAATTCCTTATAAATTCCAACAGATATTCAAAATATAAAACAATTTAGCAGGACCCAGTAAAACTAAGAAGTGTATGTCTTACAACCAATTCCATTATTACTACATACCAAGAGAAAATATAATTCACAATATTCATGTGTAACAGATTAGCAATTACATGTATTTATAGTATTTTGTTATAGCAAAAGCAAGAAATGTGACTTTTAATAAATGATTAGAGAGAACTCGAATTATATAAGATTAGGAAATGAATTGATTAAATTTGAGATTATCAGATAGAATCAACTACATAATTCTGAAAAGATAGAAATATCATAAAATAAATATTCAATTGAAAACAACAAGTACAAGAGTCTGTGCAGAATGGTGGTGTGGGTACACATTTAAAGAAGCTCGGTAGGGACTGTCCTTCTCTCCCCTGACCTCCTATTCCCTGGCCCTCAGGTTCACTTCCTTTCCCAGGTCTTTGCAGTTCAGTGGGGACATGTGCTTGGTTCTGACCAATGTTCTGTGAATGGAACAGGGACCTGTGCCAGTTCTGACTCATGAGAATCCCCCAGGTACGATCATCCATGCTCTTCTCCTCCTGGCGTCCTGGTGCAGAAAGGTCCTGCCTAACTGGAAGCCACACAATGAAGATAACAGAGCCACAAGACAGTAGGAGCTTGATGCCTTTATCACCATGTGGAAGAGAGAGCCCACTGCTGACAAGGACCTGAGTCAGAATTTTTGTTAACTAAAGATGGCTTCCCTGCATTGGGGCATTCTGCGTGTCATGGTTTGCTGAAGTGTCTAGTTCTCACTTACCTAGTGAATATACATCAAGTAAATAAATTATGTATGGATACAAGTAAATAGATTATATTTGGATACAAGTAAATAGATTATGTGTGGATGTGTGGATACAAGTAAATAGATTATGTATGGATACAGGTGTGTATGAAAATTATCCTAATGGGCAACACATTTCTCCAGATAAATGTTGCTTCTATGGAAAGGGGTAAAGGATTGAGACATGGGGTCATAGGATGATTATTATAATTTTTACATCAATCTTTCTATTCTTGAATGCCTTGAATCTACTGTACACTATAAGGATGGGAGGGAAACTGATTTTAAGATTACCTGGTAATGGTATTTTAGACTATAATGATATAACCAACCACTTTCTGATGATTGGGGTCCATTCTGGGTTCAGTATTTCAGAATCCTAGCTGCTGTTTATTGCCTTCCATGTGTGCTCAAGGGGGTTTTATGTTCTATAAAAGCTGAAATGTAGGGAGAAGACTTAGATAAACCAGTGCCATTGGATTCTCACTGACTTTTCAGGATTCATCTTTGTAGCTCCTGACTTGGTTTCTGCTGAGGCAAAACAGATCCTAGTTGGAACTGGCTGACACCATGTTAGCATCCTCACGGTTTCCGCAGTGCATCATGGGCTGTGAAGTTCTCTGACCCAGAAGCCTCTTCTTTATACACGTAAATCATTCCTGATCAACAGGTATGTCTGAATGTCATCCACTAAGGACATTCATAAATTCTGGCTCTTTTTATCAAACAGCAATTTGGAGAGAAAAATGAATGTGTGAGTGTGCATGTGTTTGTGTTTTATGTGGGCTGATTAAATCACTGTGTAATTTAATATTTTTTATAAAACCATCTTTAATAAATAAAATTGCATGCTTATCACACATCATACTAAAAGTTCCATGAATATGAAATATCTATATGTATTTTTTTCAAATTCTGGAAAAGAATATAGAAATCAATTTCTAAAATATTAGGATGAAGAAGGCATTATTAACAAAACACAAAATTACAAACTGTAAAGAAAATGATTGACATATTCGACACCATAGAAAAAGTCTTCACAACAGAGAAAATTATACACATATGTTGAAATCTCACTTTTAGAAAAGGCCCTACATATATAATGAGGGATCATATTAATAATGTATGAGGAAACAAATCAGATATTGTGCAAATTACAGATTAAAGAATTAACATAATTTTGTACTTGGCTAATTCAGAGCTTAAGAAATACTGTAGAACAATTAACATAGGAAGATGCTAAATCGAAATTAGAAAAATGTATATACATACATGAAATATAGGTGGAATTGATAATATTAGCAAAGATCTGCAAAGGGTAGCCACTATCAAGAAGTAGGTCAAGGTTAAACGGAGGTGGGTGAGGGTAAGAATTTCATCAAAGATGTAAAATGAACCAATGGCACCATCAAAGGGATGCTTTCTCCAGCCTTGGTCCTGAGTGGCCTCAGGAGGAGCAGGGGTTTCCAGGATCCCTGGCAGCTGAAGCTGTAAGGGGGGATGACCACTGGTGACACCTGGGCCCCAGGTAGAGGGACTCAGCCAACTCTGGCCAAGATGGTGCTGAGGGAGTAAACACCCAGACCTCAGTCTGTTCCTGCCCTCCAGTCCCCTACTGGGGTCTCTCAGTGGCCAAACCATCCAGAAGGTGGAGGGGCAAGTAGCCCCTCTGATCACAGAGCAGACACGGAGGAGCAGACATGCATGAGGGGGAGAACAGAGACTCTGCAGCACAATTAGAATGTGAGAAACGAGAAACGAGCTTCTCCTTCTCATGGTGGGGTCTAAATTAGCTAGTATTGTTTAGCACGCAAATTAACAATTTGTATAAAACTTAAAAAGTAATTGATCATTTGAGTCAATAATACCCAATTGGGAATCTGTCCTACAAAATTAATCATACATGTGAAGAAAGATATTTATATAAAAATACTCATTTTTGAGTAATATTTATCAAGATAATACAATGGCACCATTAAGTTGTTAATAGGAAATTTATTTATATAATAATATCTGTCTTTTTATTTATTATTTTCATTGAATTATAGATGACATAAAATATTATATTAGCTCCATGTGTACAAAACAGTGACTTGAAGATTATGAAATGCTCACCACTATAGGTTCAGTTACCATGTCACCTACACAGTTAATAGAATATTACTGACTATATTCCCTATCATGTATTTTTGTCACCACGACTTAATTATTTTTAAGTAGAAGTTTGTGCCTCTTTACCCGCTTACTATATCACCGAAACCCCTACCTGCTCCCTTCTGGCAACCACCAGGTGGTTTTCTGTACTTAACAGTCTGTCTTTGTTTTTATGTGTTCATTTTATTTTGTTTCCTGGATTCCATGTATAAGGGAAAACAAATGATATTTGTCTTTTTCTGTCAGTTAGCATCCTTAACTTTTACTTAACATATCATTTTGGTCTATATATGTTGCCATAAATTGAAAAATTTCATTATATTTTATGGATGATTATTATTTCATTATTTATATGTACTATATCCATCTTATTAGTAGATGTTATCCATTGATGGACACAGGTTTCTTCTACATCTTGGCTATTGCTTGTAATTATGTAATAAATGTAGGAGTGGATGCATACTTTCAAATTAGTGTTTTCATTTTCTTTATGTAAATACTCAGATGTGGAATTTTGGAATATACTATTTTTATTTTCAGTTGTTTGAGGAAATTCCATACCCTACCCCAGAGTAGCTGCACAAATTTATATTCTCAGCAGCACCTCATGAGGGTTCTCTTTCTCCACATCCTCACCAGCACTTGTTATTTCCATTTTTACTGGTGTGATGGGATTTCTAATTGTGTTATTTATTTCCATTACCTGATGATTAACTATGAAGATAATATTTTCTTGTGTGTTGGTCATCCCTACAGCTTTGGAAAAATGACTACTTAGGCATTCTTCCCATATTTAATTGTAGTGTTTCCTTATTGGTGTTCAGTTGTATAAGTTCTTTATATGTTTTGAATATTTACCCCTTATCACATATATAATTTGCAAATATATTGTCCCATTCAATAGGTTGCCTTTTCATTTAGTTGATGGTATCCTTCACTGTGCAAAGTTTTTAGTCTGATGTTCTACCAATTGTTTATTCATTTATTTATTTTTTCTGTCATGTTAGGGGGACATATCCAGGAAAAAAATTTTAAGGCCGATGCCCAAGACCTACTGTCTGTGTCATATTTTTCACGTATTTTATTGAAATGTAGCTGATATAAAATATTATATTGGTTTCAGATGTACAAAATACTGGCTTGACAATTATATACAGAGCACTCACTCCAATACTGTAGTTAAGTTTTGTCACCATACAAAGATATTACAACATTACTTGCTATGTTCCCTGTATTATCCTTCCACCCTTTTCACTAATTTGTTCTCATAATTTGAAGTTTGTACTTCTTTATGCCCTTCGTCTTATGCCCACCCATAATCCCCTTTTCTGAAAAAATGTGGTAGCACATATTTTGTTTAATTTTGTTCAATACTTTCTCCATGTTTTGGGTACTATAAATGGAACCACGAAATATCTGTATCTTTATGGTCTGCCAAGTTGAGAAGTGATACATATGTTTTTCAGTTACTTAAACTAGAAGTATACATATTTTATTCATTCTGTTTTACTGTGACAAAAGTATTGGAAATTGGTCCACATTGTCTCCCCAAACACTACAAATCCATAGATTACCATCATGAACTAATCATGGTTAGTATGCAACCATGTCTGTGGCTTTTTGAAACAGGTCCCAGCCCCACACACCCCAGACAACCTTCCCCACAAGGCCCTCCTGGTGCTCAGGTGTGTCCAGGTGCACACAGATCAACACCGTTCAGCTCACCGTCCGTACTCACCTGCTCCCCTGACCTCCCGTGTTCAGGTCCCCATTTGATTGTCATCAATTTAACATCACTAAAGTGCTAGTCTTGTCTTTTCACTACTGTTAGTAAAATTCTAGGTCACAAAAGTTTAAGAAATGAGTCTATAGCATGAAGCATGAAAGGAAGGGCCACTGGAACATTTCCTCTTCTGCTTGGATCACCGTATGACCGCTGCTCATGCTTCCTGGGGTATCTTGTCTCTGAGCAGGTTCTCCACGATCCAGCCTCCTACACTCCATTGAGGTAACATCTAGTCACCATTTAACACTGAGAGTTTTGGATATTAATATGATGTAAGAAATACATATATTGAGTAATTGACTCAATAAATGTGTTTGACTATTTGCTTTCTTCCTTTGTCTAACAATTATATACTTCAAAACTTAGCTTTGATGTCAACTCATGCAAGGGACCTTCACCAATTCATATTCCAACTATGAACTTATAGTTTTCCCATGGCCCTAAAACATCTACTTGCTGGGGAATATTAATTACTACTTGATGCCTTCATTGGAAAATGTGGGATGAGGTAGACAAAATAAAAGCATGCAGGTGAATGTCTTGATAATACTGGGACACTTTCAAAGGGGCATTTTTAGAAGATAGTATATCACATACACTGCCAGCAAACAGAATGCAGATTTAAAAAATGGGAAAGAATAAAAACTCAAAAAAGGAAAAAGAATTTAAATTTTAACCATTTATATGGAATAATTTTACATTTATAGAAAAGTGGCATGGATATGAGTGGTACAAACATTAACTACATGCTCTTTATCAAGACACTCCAGTTATTAACATTCTACCTTTTTTGCTTTATCAGTTCTATCATCCCCCATCATTAAAATCAATATCATAGTTTCTAATGATATTTTCCCTCTAAATATTTTTGATACATATTTCTAAGAATGTGGATATTCTTCTACAGACAGCGTAGTTATCAAACTTAGTAAATGTAACATAAATACCGATTGTGTAATCCATTTTGAATGGAGAAGGGCTAGAAATTGAAGAGTTTTTACTAAATGGAAGCAATTCTTAAAAGAGGTTTAAAAATTATAAAAGTCTGAGCAATAATTTTGATGTAGGAGTCTAAACTTATGACGTATAGAGAAAAGGATAAGTGCATCGATATCAAAGTTTCCTACTTTATGGTTTCTTGAAAGATGGGTCCCACATTCAACATTTTCTTCAGAGCCCCCATAACGTCCTTATTCCTTAGACTATAGATTAAAGGGTTTAGCACAGGCGTGAGTATGGTGTAAAAGACAGATACCACCATGTCCTTCTCAGGGGTGTGTTGGAGTTGGGAAGCATGTAGGTGTAGACGGCAGCCCCATAGAAGAGGGTGACCACAGTCATGTGGGAGGAGCAAGTGGCAAAGGCCTTCTTCTGGCCTTCTGCTGAATTCACCTTGTGGATGGTGGGGAGAATAAAGTAGTAAGAGCCTGAAATGATGGTCACAGGGATGAGGAGCATGAGGACGCAGCAGAGGTACATGAGTGTCTCATAGATGGAGGTGTCTGAGCAGAAGAGCTTCAATAGAGCAGGGACATCACAGAAAAAATGATGTATCTCCCAGGATCCACAGAAGGGGAAGGTCATGGTGACAGATGTGAGCATGAAGCCATCCACTGATCCCAGGAGCCAGCAGCCAGATGCCAGGAAGAGGCACACCCTGTGGTTCATAAGGACAGGATAACGGAGAGGATGGCAGATGGCTGCATAGCCATCATAGGCCATGGTGGCCAGGAGGAAACATTCTGATCCACCTAGTGTCACATAGAGGAACATCTGCATCCACATCCAGGGGCTGAGATCATGTTCACACCCGTGACCCAGTCCATGAGCATCTTGGGCACAGTGACGGAAATGTACGTCACATCCATGAGAGACAACTGGCTGATGAAAAAGTACATGGGGGTGTGGAGGAGGGCCTGAGTGTATCAGAAAGATCAGGGTACTGATCCTTCCCACAAGGCCACCAGGAAAACCACAAAAATGACCATGCAAAGGAGAGCTGGATGTTTGGATTGACTGAAGATTCCCAGCAGGATAAACTCTGACCTTCTGGTGTGGTTGGCCATTCAAGTGGCATCCTCCATGATTTCACCGGGCCCACGAAGGAGAGAAGTAATGGATCACTCATGAGATGCCACCTGCTGAATGACTCCTTACGGTGTGGGCATGTGTGTGTGTGTGTGTATCACCCAGTTATGCTAAGTGGAGCAAACTCCATGGTCCTGGAGAATTAGAGGTTACACATTACCTGTAATTCTATGAATTGCCAGAAATTTAATAATTCACAGTGTGGGACAAAATAATTGGTAGCCTGTGAAATTGTCACAGATCAAGGTTATGAGACTATCTGATGATATATGTCCTTTATCAAGTATGGAAATTTGCATAGTCACTTCTCTATGCAAACACAAACAGTGAAATTTTAAAAAACGGATATTACACTCTTCTAAAATTTTTTTTATAGGACTCAGAATTTCACTAACATCTCTGTTGTAGGGATCCAGTTAGGATCTCACAAATTCTTGATGTTATATTCCATATAAGAAAGATTTTATGTTTTACCATGTATCCAAATACTGAGTCATTACATTATACTCCTGAAACTAATAAAATGTTACATGTCAATTATACCTCGATATATAAAGACTTAAAAAGTAACTGCATTACAATTTGAGATAATCCATATGAATGTTTGAATCCATTGTCCCCATGAGGCTTGGTCACACACTGAAGCAGTGAAGTTCAGTAGACTGAGCTGTATATTCAGAGGTAGCCTGGGGGCCTCACCAGTGAACCCTTTGGACATCATAGGGTAACATTAGGAGCCCAGACTCTGAAGCCGTAGTGCAGCTGTGGGTCCAGCTCATCCTGCACCCACTATTCTCCTGTCCACTCTATGTAAAATGAGGACAACACATTGATCTCAGCTATGGTTAGGAAAATGAGCTAAAAATAATGAAAGTGGTTAGATCATGTTCAGTGACAATGAATACACATATATACCACTATTTTAAATAATATATTGTGTAGAATATATGTAAGCTAGGGCTCTTGGTCTTATTGTCTGGTGATATAAGATGCATTGTTAGGTCAATTCATCAGCTTTAGTATCTATAATTTAAATAACTTGGATTTCATAATTTCTGTATCCTAGAGAGCTTATGCATGAATTTATTTATATATTTATACATATATTATAAGTACTTATATGTGTATATAGACACATGTAATTTTTATAATTATAAAAACTTTAATAAACACAAGCATATAAATATAAATACATATACACATATATTTCTTATTTTAATCCTGGTTAAGCAGAACATGCAGAAATCTATTTCTTTATGTAGTACATGTTTTTCCAAGTTGCAATTCATCATCTTAAAACTTCTACCATTTGCTTTAAATATCAGGGGACAAGGAGTAAGATTTAGAGTTTCACTGCCATGTATCAGACAAACCTTTGTTTTTCCAAATGTTATCTGCTTTAATGTACACAGAAAATAATTTTCATGGAAACTGAAATACAAAGAGGAAAACGGAATAACATGGAGAGATTTCTGACTCCAATTCCCTGTTAGCCCCTCAGTCTTGCTGCTCACAGGCAGCTTCTGATTCATATGAAGATGAATCAAAGACAAAATAAAATTCATTACACCTAGGGAGGTCACAATCAGTCTATTCAGGAACAAATGTTATATAAATATGATTAAAAGTAAAAATTTAAAATAACTGTAATATAAATAAAATGAATGATAGATGCAAAGATATCTGATCTTTCTTAAGACAATCAGTAATAGGTTCATATATATTTTCTCATGAAGGTTGGATCTCAGCAGATTTTCAGTTTCTGACAAGTTAAAATGCAGTAAAGGGAAATATGGGCTCCCTTTTCTGGAAAGAGTGGAGAGGTGGTTATATTTCAGGGACATTTCACAATGATATTTCACATTTCAAATATACTTTATACTATTTCATTAATTCCAAATGTTAATTACTAGAATCAATTTATTAATAAACTGAATTTATTCAGGGTGTTAAAGCAGCAGACAACACTGAGAATGATTTCAATTTATTAATATAAATATCCAAGAAATCTGGACATATTACATTAGGAAATACAGCCTATCTTTCAAATCCCACCGTCTCTGTCATATGGATTCTGAGCTCTATGATTAATTTAAAATTAGTCCAATTAATTGCAAAATACACCTGTGTGCCAGTCTATACTTGTGGTCAAAGTAAACGAGGGCTAGCAAAGGGACCAGTCATGTGAGACTTTCAGCTGTTTGCTGAGCAAGTGGAGGGAGACTGGAAGGGAATTTGGGGTCACTGGGCAAATCTCTGCTGCACCTCAGGAAATGGGGATCAGTGTCACTAGGCCACAGCAAGCAGCCTACCTGGGATACAGACAGACAGGGAGCCCTGTCTGCACCACCCTCAGCAGCTGCTCCCACCCCATGCAGACTTACTCTAATGCAATTCCTTGAGTTTCTTGGAAGCAGTTTAGTGCATATTTAACTTGAGGTCATTGACAGTGTCTGTGACATATGCCAAACCTTTATTTGAAGCTGATGGCATTCCAGAAATTGTCCTAATGCTCACCACATTCCATCCTTCCCAGGAGCCTATGAGGTACCTACTCAGCTTACTTTGTCCTTTTACATGATAGAAGCTTCAGGATCTCTCTGTCTAATGCCACAAACCAAGCAGAGTGAGAACTCATCTCAGCCCATGATTCGGCTCCGCAGGCTGTGACTCTGCCTCAGGTCTCTTGACTGCATGGCCTTCCCTCCGTGAGGGATGACCTGGGGTCGGGTGCCCATGTTAGCTTTCCTGGGGAACTATAAATATGATGCAGACATTTGTTTCTAGTATTTTATAAACCTCAGAAATCATCCCCATACCAAATAAAATAGTAACTGTTCCTCTGTAAATTTCAATCTCAGGGAAAGGAAATGCAGCATCCAGTAAATGGGGATGAATATATATATTCCCTTTCCCACAAATAGTTGTAAAAAAACACGTGTCCTAATATACTGCAGTACATACATGCAATATACAGAGCTTCATAAGAGAAAGCATACATGCTTTCTTTCTTTAACACAGATAGGTAAAAATTGAGAAAACACTTTCAACTAATAGGATGTGTCAGAAGAACAAGTCAAAACAATAATTACCCTTTCCCCTTGCAGTCCTGTCTACATCTGTGGTTGAAACCACCACCAGGTGATGTTTGTCATTTCATCCCGATGGGCTAATGGCTCATGTCCAGGTTGTGTACAAATAAATAGGAGAATGACATTATCCCTGGTGTTACTATGACCATTGAGTGGATGCTTTTTCTTTTGAAAAATCCCTTCTGAGATGATGAAGAGGAATGCAATTAAGAGAGCTAAAGAAGCTGATGGATTATTCTGCTGTAGTTTTTAAGATTTTTCTCATGTCTTAAAAAAAATTCTCTTTTTAAAAACTGTGAATCTTGATATGTATTAAAGCCTATCTAATATTAACAATAATCACAAATCCAAACATCACTAATAAATTATGGCTATGAAATATGTTCACGTATACATGAATACATATACCTCCTCCTTTAAAGTTCAAGGAAAATTTGTGACATACTGTTATTTTTCTTTCTTTTTCTCTGATAAAGAATCTGAAACTAGTAGTTCAATAGATCTGTCAAAGACAAAACCATTAGTCATCACAGTGCTTGAAAGTAAAATTAATTTACTTCACATCATTGTCTTGATGTCTCTTCAATGGATTCCTGATTGTACACTTTCTTCTGTTATTTAAATGAAATATGTTAATTTAATGCTACCTTATTTTTTATTTTTTCCTATTTATTT